>MDKH01182540.1:0-26719 GCA_005239495.1 Nicotiana undulata
TACAGTTCAATTTTTTGGTTTTTAAATAATAAAAATTAATTTTCCAACCCCACATTTTGCCACGTGTCTTTATATTACTGGTCTTCTTTACTTGACCCTACATTTCTTTTAACCCTGATTATGTATCACTAGTAAACTTACCCGCGCTTTGCGCGGGGTTTAAAAAACATCAATAAAATTTTAAAAATTAATTTATCGAATTAATAATAAATGTAAATATTATCCCTCTTTTTATGCGAAAGAAAATTGCCAGTAAATAAAATATATTTGATTTAATTCATGAATTTAATTTATTTATAGAAAATAATATGTGATGTATAGTTAATTGTATATTATCAATAAATATTACTTAAGTTTTATCTAATTAAGAAAGTCCAGGACCAAGAAAAATAAAACCTAAAATAAAAATAAAAGTTGCATAGATTCTTAAAGCTACCAATTACACAAATAAAATAAAATAAATTATTGTTGGTTTTATATTGAGAAGCTGAAAACTTCTATGAGGAAAAATCTATAATTTTTGACAAAAGATCATTAGGAAGACTTTCTCCTCTTACTTTGCAACATATGTTAAAACTTTTATTCCGTTAATTTATTGTATTATTCTGGTAGTTAAAGCATGATTTTACGTGATACATTTAATTGAGTAACGGAAATATTAAATTAGATAATGTCACGCTTTAAAGAATAAAAGTCACCTAGCATTCACAGGAATAATTAATTTTTTTAATAAAAAAATCTTTCAATAATGCACTTAATAAGTCAAGAATCAAAACGAATTGTGTGTAAATCCCAATATTAAAATAATGAGTATTGTTTGCAAGTTGATTATAAACTTCATTAAGTTTTCAATCATCGATAGTATAATCCAAAAATAAAAAAATACTTTATTTCATGAAGTTAATAACTCGTTGTCTAGTGATTTTTAAACTACCGAAAGCATGCCTCATTCACAGTGTTAAATTTTTTATCGGTAATAACCTATTATTACATGTGATTTCTTAATTATTAGATTACATTACATGTTAACTTAAAGTTATCTACAAATTGTCAATGTCATATATTAATGCCTAATTCAAAAAAGTTCATTGAAGAAAAGAAATACATGCAAAAGAGTTAAGAACATATAGAAAAATATATTTATAAAAATGATAAATTTAGATATAACAGGAAAAGAGAACACGTTAGAATCTCACTTCGACATCGGATAAAATCACGACTCAAAGTTATTGCAATTGTAGAGTACAAATATATACAACAAAAAATAGATATCAAATTCTTTATGTATATATTATTTGGAAAAAAAATCACTATTTCAACTTATACAACATAAAACTAAATATGACAAAATCAAAGACCATTACTTAGAATTGTGAAATACGCTTTACTTCGATCTTCACCTCATTACTTGACACTTTCTCTTAAACATTCTTCTTCTTAGGATTCACACATGTATGGAATATCTTCGTGCATTTACCTTGAACAACTTTAAAGAATAGAAATTATACCATATTTTAGTATAATTTTTCTTTTCCACTACAACTTTTGACATAGAGATAGCTCAAACCATTATAAGCAAAATGTAAAGTTAGTGTCAATCATATTTGTTCAAAACATAGAGGTAAGCCTTATATAGGTACATATGGAGGAACAATAATAAATAGTCATAAACTTACACATTAAATATTTAAAGGTTATGAATACGAAAGGCATGAGAGTTATTGAGATTATTAAAAATATAGGTTATGAAGATAAAGAGGTGTGAGCTTTGAAGATAGAATTTTTAATATAAAATAAATGAAAAAATGATGAAAAATCCAAAAAAAGAGGAGAAAAAAGATAAATGTGTTTCTTGGCTTAAGAGAGGTTCCACTTGACCTTTCTAGCCAAATTTTATATATATATATATATATATATATATATATATATATATATATATATATATATATATATATAGATTAATCATGCCGTACCCGATAAAATCCAACCATCTTTTAACCCAACCCTTAATTCCTTGTCACGACTCAAGATCCAACTAGTCGTGATGACAATTAACTCAACCCACTAGGTAAGCCAATTAATAACTGTCCAATTTAATGAAATATTTTTTAGACAAATAAATGATAAAATAACTAAACCTTAATACATTTTTCAAGGACTGGTAGTACAAATCATGAGCTTTTAAGATTTAGATTTTTACAAAATGAATTGAAATGTCATGACCCCAAATCCTAACAGGTCGTGATGGCGCCTATCGTGGAACTAGGCTAGCCAACCATCACATTACTACACTTTTGTTCAATTATAAGAGTTCACAATTCAATAATAAGCATGCAACCATAGCATCAAATAATATAATTAAGTCTTAGTGTTCCCATATTAGCCTAAACAAACCTCCCAAGAACTGGAGTCAATAGTCATGAGCATCTAAGAATAGATAAATCTAACTCTACTAAAACTATAATATATTTCTCCGAATCAAGTACTAAAAACATAATAAGGAAGGGAAGTGGAGAAGCTGTGGACGTTGAACAGCTACCTCGAAATCCCGTGAATCTGCAACTACAAGCAAGGACAGCTACTGCTCCAGACCGTCACCTGAATCTGTGCACAGAGGTACAGGAAGTCTTTATGAGTACGCCAACTCAGTAGTAATGAAAATAAATCACAGTCTGAGAATTATAAAACACACAGTACAGATACACAATTCCACAAAACCAGTAAAACACCAAGTCACCATGTAGTATTCATCAAATAATAAGTTCGAAATCAGTTTCCAGAAATCCCTTGAAAACAAGTGCAATATCAGTATATCTCAGTAAAACCAGTTTGAAACCGAAGTAAATCATAGTTCGAAAACTTAGTAAAATCATCATAAATCTGCCCCTCGGGCCAAAATTATTTCTTGTAACAGTTGCCCCTCAGGCATTCTCTCAATCACTCAGTATCAGCCCCGCGGGCAATCATCATCACTCAAGAGGCACTTGCGCTCACTGGGGGTGTGTACAGACTCCGGAGGAGCTCCTACAGCCCAAGCGCTATAACAACATAAGGCCTGAAAGCCTCCTCACCTCTATCATAAGGCCTGAAAGCCTCCTCACAATATAGGCCTGAAAGCCTCACTCAGTCAGACACTCTCAATTTGCCCTTAGGCCATAACATACCGGGTTCTCGACCCAAAACAGTGTTTCATTTTTCAATAAACAGTATCAAAATACTCTGAGTGTAAAAACAATTTATCAGGAAAAGACTGAGTGTAAAAGCATAGCATATCAGTGAGGAAAATATAGTAAACACAACCCTCAAAGGGAAAACAGATCGGCATTAGGCCCCAAACACGGCCTACAGCCCAAATTATATCATAATAAAATAATACTAATTAAGCATAGGCTTAAAAGTCGATTTAGAAACTCAATAGTCGCCTAAATACGGAAGATATTTCCAAAGTTCCAACCTTTTTATTTCAAAACCCGTGAACGGGTGCATAGTCCGGGGTTTCTTACCCTCAGGATAGGATTTAAAAATATTACTTACCTCAAAACTAGCCCGAAACTACTTCGCAATGCGTTTGCCTTTCAAATCAACTTCCGGATGCTCCAAATCTATCAAGTTCAGATTTTTATCATCAAATTATGCTCAAGGAATAAATTCCAATTGAAAAATATCGAATTTAGCTCAAAAATACGAATTCGGTCAAAACCCGACCCCCGGGCCCGCGTCCCGAAACTCAGAAACTTTTATACAAATTTTTTCTTCATCATCATCTCACGAGTCCGTACATATAAAGAACATCAAATTCGGAGTCCGTTTGACCCCTCAAATCGACCCCTAAAGGTCTCATAATCTCAAGCCCTAAACCCTCTTTTTTCTACTGATTTTCATGAATTTAATACTGGGATTATGTTCTATAATCACCCATAATTGAGTTTTAATGATCAAAATACTTACCTCTATGAAGAACACTGATTTCCCTCTTCAAAAATCACCTCAAGGGCTTTCTGACCGTACAAAAATGGTGTAAAAAGGGTTTAAGTCGCGGAGGGTTTAATTTATATTTTTTCCCAGGGTTTTCGCACCTGCGACCCATTTAACCGCATCTGTGGTCCCCTAACCTCACCTGTGACCTCTCCGCACCTACGAGCCCGCTGCCTGCACCTGCGGTCAAACTTCCGCATGTGTTGTTATACCAGCACCAGCAGTTGTATTGCTGCAATTTCCAAGTTCAAACCTCTGTTAAGCACCCGAATTAAATCCCGATCCCCTCGGGACCCCAACCAACTATACCAACACACCACATATGATCATTCAAACTTAGTTGCACTCTCAAAACACTAAAATTAACATCAAAATACCAAAATCGCATCGGATTCAAGCCTAAGAACTTTCAAATTTCTAAAATCCACCAACGATGCCGAAACTATCCAAAACAACTCCGATTGAACTGAAATTTTGCAGACATATCCAAAATAACATTACGAACCTGCTCCAACTGTCGAAATTCCATTCTGACCCCGATAGCCTATTTTCCACTGCCGACCGAAAATCGCCAAAAACTAACTTTCGCCAATTCAAGCCTACTTCTACACCGGACATCACAAAATTATTCTGAACACACTCCTAAGTCCCAAATCACCTAACGAAGCTATCCGAGCCATAAAATCCGCATTCCGAGTTCTCTTACCAATAAGTCAACTCTCAGTTGACTTTTTCAACTTCAAGGCTATTTTTAAAGACTAAGTGACTAAACTCTCATTATAATCACTTCGATTTCAAGCCTACCAACTATAAAACATCAATAACAGTATAATCAATCTATTTCAATTCAATCACAGTAATTATAATGCAGGTTCTACGTTACGACAGATCGGGTCGTTACATTCTCCCCCTCTTAAACAAACGTTCGTCCTCGAACGGGTCTAGAAACATACCTGGAGTCTCAAACAAGTGAGGATATTTGCTCTGCATCTCCTGCTCGGTCTCCCAAGTAGCCTCCACTGGTTGACCTCTCCACTGCACCTTCACTGATGCTATATCCTTAGACCTCAACTTTCTGACCGCGCGAGCCAAGATTGCTACTGGCTCTACCTCATATGACATATCACCCTCCAGCTGAACTGTGTTGAAGTCTAACACATGAGACGGGTCACTAACATATTTCCTGAGCATCGACACATGAAATACCGGATGAACACTCGATAGACTAGGTGGCAAGGCAAGCCTATAAGCCACCTCTCCAACCTTCTGAAGTACCTCAAAAAGACCGATAAACTGTGGACTCAGCTTTCCTCTCTTTCCGAACCTCATAACATCCTTCATGGGTGATACCTTCAGCAGTACCTTATCACCTTCCATAAATGACACATCCCGGACCTTCCGGTCCGCATAACTCTTCTGCCTAGACTGCGCCGTGCGAAGTCGCTCCTGAATCAACTTCACCTTCTCCAACGCATCCTGAATCAAGTTTGTGCCCAATAACTTAGCCTCACCAGGCTCGAACCAACTTACATGAAGGCTCAGCGTATGGTAGAGAAAGGGTGTTTATCATATTTGGCTTTCGTGAGGGATGTTAGTGTTGAGACTCCCGCTATTGATTATGTTCCTGTGGTCCACGATTTTTCGGATGTGTTTCCTGCAGACCTGTCAGGCATGCCGCCTGACAGGGATATTGATTTTGGTGTTGATTTGGTGCCGGGCACTCAGCCTATTTCCATTCTGCCGTATCGTATGGCACCGGCGGAGCTGAAGGAATTGAAAGAGCAGCTTCAGGAACTCCTAGATAAGGGTTCATTCGGCCTAGTGTCACCTTGGGGTACAACGGTATTGTTTGTGAAGAAGAAGGATGGTTCCATGAGAATGTGTATTGACTACAGATAGTTGAACAAGGTTACAGTCAAAAATAAGTATCCTTTGCCTCGCGTTGATTATTTGTTTGACCAGCTTCAGGGGGCTAGAGTGTTCTCTAAGATTGACTTGAGATCCGGGTATCATCAGCGAAAGATTCGGGATTCTGATATTCCCTAGACAGCTTTCAGGACTCATTATGGTCATTATGAGTTTATGGTGATGTCTTTTGGGCTGACCAATGCCCTCGCAGCGTTCATGCATTTGAAGAACATCGGGTTTCAATCGTACTTGGATTCCTTTGTTATTGTGTTCATTGATGACATCCTGGTATATTCTCATAGCCAGGAGGAGCATGCTCAGCATTTGAGAGTTATATTGCAGAGATTGATGGGGGAGAAGCTTTATGCAAAGTTCTCCAAGTGTGAGTTTTGGCTTGGCTCAGTAGCTTTCTTGGGGAACGTGGTGTCCAGTGAGGGTATTCAGGTTGATCCGAAGAAGATAGAGGCGGTGCAGAGTTGGCCAAGACCGTCCTCAACTACAGAGATTAGGAGCTTCCTTGGTTTGGCGGGGTATTACCGTCGCTTCGTGGAGGGGTTTTCTTCTATTGCTTCGCCCTTGACCAAATTGACCCAGAAGGGTGCTCCGTTCAGGTGGTCAGACGAGTGTGAGTAGAGCTTTCAGAAGCTCAAGGATGCCTTGACCTCAGCTCCAGTGTTAGTATTGCCATCAGCTTCAAGTTCTTATACCGTATATTGTGATGCCTCGAGGATAGGCATTGGTTGTGTATTGATGCAGGAGGGTAGGGTGATTTCCTACACCTCGCGCCACTTGAAGACTCATGAGAAGAATTACCCAGTGCATGATCTCCAGCTAGCAGCCATTGTTCACGCCTTGAAAATCTGGCGTCATTATTTGTACGGGGTGCATTGTGAGGTGTTTACTGATCACCATAGTCTGCAGTATCTGTTTAAGCAGAAGGATTTGAATTTGCGTCAGAGGATATGGTTGGAGCTTCTCAAGGACTATGATATCACTATTCTATACCATCCGGGGAAGGGCAATGAAGCGGTTGATGCTTTGAGTCGCAGAGCAGAAAGTTTGGGGAGTCTAGCATATCTTCCAACAGCAGAGAGACCATTAGCACTTGATGTTCAGGCCTTAGCGGGCCAGTTGGTGAGATTGGATCTATCATAGCCCTGCCGGGTATTGGCTTGTGTAGCCTCCGGGTCTTCACTTTATGACTGTATCAGAGAGCGTCGGTACGATGACCCACACTTGCTCGTTCTTCAGGATAGGGTCCGGCGAGGTGACACCAGGGATGTAGTTATTGATGATGATGAAGTTATGAGGATGCAGGGTCGGATATGTGTGCCTAATTTGGATGGGCTTCGAGAGTTGATTCTAGCAGAGGCCCACAGCTTGCGGTACTCCATCCATCCGGGTGCCGCGAAGATGTATCAGGATCTGAGACAACATTATTGGTGGAGGCGCATGAAGAAGGATATTGTTGGATTTGTAGCTCGGTGTCTCAACTGTAAGCATGTCAAGTATGATCACCAGAGACCAGGAGGATTGCATAAAAGGTTAGATATTCCGGAGTGGAAGTGGGAGCGGATCACCATGGACTTTGTAGTTAGGCTCCAACGGACTTCTAGGAAGTTCGATGCATTTGGGTTATTGTGGATCGGATAACCAAGTCCGCGCACTTCATTCCTGTTGGTACTACTTATTTTTCGAAGCGGTTAACTGAGATTTACATCCGGGAGATTGTCCGGCTTCCTGGTGTCCCAGTTTCTATCATTTCTGATAGAGATACTCAGTTCACATCGCAGTTTTGGAGGGTCGTGCATAGAGATTTGGGTACTCAGGTTGAGTTGAGCACAGCATTTCATCCTCAGACTGACAGGTAGTCAGAGCGCATTATTCAGATTCTGGAGGACATGTTGCATGCTTGTGTCATTGATTTCGGGGGTTCATGGGACCAGTTTCTGCCACTCAGGGAGTTTGTATATAATAATAGTTATCAGTCGAGTATCCAGATGGCTCCGTATGAGGCTTTATATGGGAGGAGGTGTAGATCTCCAATCGGTTGGTTTGAGCCCGGTGAGGCTAGGCTACTGGGCACATATTTGGTACAGGATGCGTTGGATAAGGTGAAGTTGATTCAGGAGCGGCTTCGCACAGCGCAGTCTAGGTAGAAGAGTTATGCGGACCGAAAAGTCCGGGATGTGTATTTTATGGTTGGGGAGAAGGTAATACTGAAGGTGTCACCCATGAAGGGTGTTATGCGGTTTGGGAAGAGGGGAAAGTTGAGTCCCCGGTTCATTGGGCCTTTTGAGGTGATTCAGAGGGTTAGAGAGGTGGCTTATAGACTTGTTTTTCCACCTAGCTTATCGAGTGTCCATTCGGTGTTTCATGTTTCCATGCTCCGGAAGTATGTTGGTGACATGTCTCATGTTTTAGACTTCAGCACGGTTCAGCTTGAGGGTGATATGTCTTATGAGGTAGAGCCAATGGCTATTTTGGGTCGTCAGGTCAGAAGGTTGAGGTCTAAGGATATAACTTCAGTGACGGTACAGTGGAGAGGACAGCTGGTGGAGGAGGCCACCTGGGAGACCGATCGGGAAATGCGGAGCAGATATCCTCACTTATTGAGACTCCAGGTATGTTTCTAGACTCGTTCGAGGACGAACGTTTGTTTAAGAGGGGGAGAATGTAACGACCCGGCCGGTCATTCCGTGAGATTAACCTTGTTTCCCCTATTTATGCTTTATCATATGTTGCTTAACCTATTTATATTGTTTTGGTTCGGTTGGTTCGGGTTCGGAGTGGTCGTGGTGAGAAATGAGACACTTAGCCTTAAGTTGGCCTTATGGTTAGAAAAGTCAACCGAAAGTTGACTATTAGGTAAATGATCTCGGAATATGGATTTTATGGATCTAATAGCTTTGTTAGGTTATTTGGGACTTAAGAGGGTGTTCGGAATGTGGTTTTGAGGTCCGAAGTAGAATTAGGCTTGAAAAGGCGAAATTGAGTTTTTGGCGATTTCTGGTCGACAGTGGAAACTAGGCTATCAGAGTCAAAATGGAATTGCGGAAGTTGGAGCAGGTTCGTAGTGTCATTTTTTATGTGTGTGCAAATTTTCAGGTCAACCGGACGTGCTTTAGGTGGTTTCGGCATAGTTGGCGAAATTTGGAAGTTTCTAAGTTCCTAGGCTTGAATCCGAGGTGGATTTGGTGTTTTGGCGTTGTTTTGAGTGGTTGGAAGGCTCGACTAAGTTTGAATGATGTTATGGGATGTGTTGGCATGTTTGGTTGAGGTCCCGAGGGCCTCGGGTGAGTTTCGGGTGATTAACGGATCAATTTTTGGACTTTGAACTTGGCAGATTTCCTGGTGTTGTTGCAGAGAATTATTGTTCTTCGCGTTTGCGGCGGGGTTCTGCGTTCGCAAAGAGTAAATAAGGGAGCTGGGGATTTTGTTCTATGCGTTTGCGAAGGGGTGGAAACGAACGTGGAGGTTTGGGTGAAGTGTTCTTCGTTTTCGCATTCTGGGGGCAGCGTTCACGAAGGGTAGTTGGCAGCTGGGGGACCCCAAATATTTGGTCTACGCGTTCGCGTTTGGTGGTACGCGTTCCCGTAGCTTGAGGCTGGCTAGGCATCGCGTTCGCGTGAGGGGATACGCGTTCGCGTAGTGTAAAAAGAGGGGTCAGTTGGATTGTTCTATGCGAACGCGTGCGTATGGCCGCGTTCGCCAAGGGTAAATAACTGGGCAGAAAGCTTTTAATTCAAAAACGAGGGTTTAAGTCCAAAACTTCAAAAGCCATTAGAGAGCTCGGGAGAAGGTGAAATTTGAGGGGATTTTCAGTGGAGTGATCGGGGTAAGTATTCTTCACTCATATTTGGTTTAATTCCATGATTTAGTATTGAATTTCATGCTTTAATTTGGGAAATTGGAGTGGAAATTGGGGGGGAAATGGATGAGAAATTTGGGAATTCTTTTGGGGATTTGGATGGGCATTTGAGGCCCGATTTTGATATTTTTGGTATGTATAGACTCGTGGGAGGATAAGGATTCTAGTTTTGTGATTTTTATCGAATACAAAGACGTGGTCCCGGGGGTCGGGTTTGGCCAATTTCGAGATTTTTGGTTTAAATTTGATAATTTTCGAGTGGGCTTCGTTCCTTAGCATATATTAATGATATAAATCTGATTTTTGGTTAGATTTGGAGCAATCGGAGGTCGAGTCTAGAGGCAAAGGCATTGTGGTCTAGGATTTTAGCCGGTTAGAGGTAAGTAACGTTTTCAAACTTGGTTCTGAGGGTTCGAAACCCCGAACTATATGCTATATGATTATAATTTATAATTAGGGTGACGTATATGCCAAGTGACGGGCGTGCGGGCGTGCACCGTGTGATTGTGGTCTGGCTTATCCTATGGCACCGTCTAGTAGCTATTATGGAGTGATATCCGTATTTCTATTAA
Organism: Nicotiana undulata; assembly: GCA_005239495.1. Taxonomy (NCBI): domain Eukaryota; kingdom Viridiplantae; phylum Streptophyta; class Magnoliopsida; order Solanales; family Solanaceae; genus Nicotiana; species Nicotiana undulata. The sequence goes on from MDKH01182540.1 coordinate 10,327, forward strand.
TGTGGTTAATGTGAACATGCTAGAAACCATGCTAAGTACTATGGTAAGGCTTCACGTCGATAATGTTGAGACCCGAGTGGTCGCATATTGTTGTCTCCTTATGTGTTTTATTGATTTCATATACTGAGTCCTGTCATAGCATATCATATCATGCCTCAGTCTCGGTAATTGTTAGTTTTGTACATTTATCATTGTTTCGGGCTAGTTCATGCATCTGTGAGCCCATGTGAGCGAGACTGGAGAGTGATGACTGAGCGAGGCGGAGAGCCCGTTATTGAGAAACAGTTATGAGATCGGACTGCACACCGCAACGAGATGTTGATTATGCCTTCGTTGGCTTGTTATAGCGCTTGGGCTAATAGGAGCCCCTCCGGAGTCTTTACACCCCCAGTGAGCGCATTGATATATTTGAGGGATGGATCTTCCCTGGACATGGATCTTGTCCGAAGTTGATGATATGTGAGCGATGGATCGTCCCTGGACATGGACCTTGTCCGACTGTTGTATTCCGGCGATGGATCTTCTCCGTGGAGCTGGTTTGGCCTTTCCTCAGTATTGAGTGACCACGGTCACCAGTGTTTATGCATATTCCGGGATGGATCTTCCCTGGGCCTGAGAGCCATATATAGTACTAAGTGGACTTCCGTGTGAGAATTGTGAGCACTATGTGCATTTCCACGCTGTTGTTATGTTGGCATGTAGAGGATACTCAGTTATACGTGGGATACTGACCATACCTGGCATATTTTGTTTTCATTATCTGATAAAACTGTGAACATGACTAATTTCTGTACGTTGTCTTATTATAATTGATGAGGTTTAGTCTGTCACTACCTCACAGCCCGTAGTTTGGGTTCGTTACTTCTGAGTTGGTGTACTCACGTTACCCCCTGCACCTTGTATGCAGATCCAGGTACAGTGGGACCCGATAGTGGTTGTTGATTGGTTGTCGGAGTTCTCTTCGGAGTTTTCGAGGCAGCAACTGGCGATCGCAGACTTCTCCATCTTTATCTTCCTGTCGCATTTTTATTATTTCAGACTATGTTGTCTACTTTTATATTTTGATATTTCTATTTTGTAGTAGTTCATGACTCGGTAACACTAGTTCTGGGATCGGGTTTTCTTTACTTATGTTTTTAATTATGTTAAACCCTTAAATGCTTTATAAAGATGAGGCTCTTGCCGTAAATATAGTGATTTTTTCTGGAAACTACTTTAAGAAAATGAAATGTGTGACTTGCGTGATTTCATGACAAGCGCCATCACGACTGGGTATTTTGGAGTCGCGACAAATTAGCCCACAAACAAAACAACCCCATCCTTATCAAACACTAACAATAGTAGCAAGACATTCCAACAATATGTAGGGGTCGTGGGGATTACTGGAAGAATGGGAAATAAGGAAATTAGTGAATAACATAATTCGGCACTTATATAGAACATCTGAGTAACAAGGAAATTGCACATTTTGTAGAACTTGTCCACAATCCTCTTGCATGGTAATCTAATTTCCTCCAATAAAGAATCAAAGATAACTCAAGTAGAATGCGACTAGTTGCTACAAAACATAAAAATTACACTACTAATATCGTTAATTTCCTCAGACAAAATTATTGGGAAGAACAAACATATTAAGGCGAAACCTCAAGTGGACAATGTGGATAAGGGAGTAACATGTCCATTTCCTGATCCATTTTCCCAGACTAGTTCAGAAAGATCACTCTCAAAGAATGTTTTGTGGAGAGCCCTTACACATTGCTCTGCTTCACTATCATTTACTATCAATGAGATATTGACCTGAGCATCAGACAGAAAAGTTGACTGTTAATGTGAACCTCTACTAAATTTTCTCCCGTAATGTATAGCTTTGAATAGAATAAGGTAGATTACCTTCGATGCACCTTGAGAGATCATTTGAACATTGACCCCATTGGTACGCAGAACGTGGAAGGCCTGTCATTTAATGCACAACATGAATCACACTTAATAAAGTGGACACGATAAAAAGATAGATAATGATGTAAACTCGCATATAGGTGTGATGTAACAGCACACCCGATACTGATGACATGAACAACATACAATTGATAGAATGAGACGCTAAGCATGTTAATAAATCATATGCAAAGAGAAACTACTCAAGAGTCAATAGTCATAATGATGAACGATAGTATAGCTAGGTTAAGAAGGCAAGAGATAGCATATTAGATCATGCAGCACAATGGGCGCTAAAGTACCCAAGCAATAGTAATTCTATACTACAGAAAAAGGTTCTGGAACGATAAACAAATGAAAGTTCTGCTGGTCACTAAATGAATGTCTTACTGGATTATAATGGTCAGTAATAAGAGCTCTTAAAGCACCTTTTCGAGAATTAGCGAGGACCTCTGGACGTTCCCAATCAGAGAGATGATTGATCTGTGTTGAAGTAGATTCACAACCGCAATTTTCTCAAGTTCTTCCACGACGTGATCAAGCTCCTGCTCAGTTAAGTAATTTAGAATGTTAAAACACACCACTGAAAGAACCATAAAATGCACGAATGTATTTATGCACATGCAGGAAAGATATCCACATAAGAGGAGAGTTGAGACAAAATTTAGCAAACTACTAGTGAACACATGAAAAACAATAGTATGTTGGCTGGAAAGTTGCAATTTATTGATGCGGCCAAGAAATTAAGAAGAAAGTCGTACGCTTGCCTGCTGAATCAGTTCTCTGCTCCAAAGTTTTGATGGGTCCAATGTCAAGGAAATACTAACTTCACTTGTCGCAACGACGTCAACCGATATACCTAAATCTTCAAAGATGGAGAAAACCTGAAGAAGCTACGAACCACATTAGATTCCGTACTTGAGGGCAAAGTACTAAAAATGAAGCGGGAAGTACCTTTGCAAGGAAACCAAATTGACCGAGCATGCGGGTACTCACGATATCCAACATGGTTACATTTCGTTTCAGAACAATACTTGTAAGTACTGCCTGCAAGCACGTACGGGACGAAACCCAGTTATGTTTTCGTTATTTCTGCAGATAAAAGAATTAGTGGAAAAAGCTGCTCTAACCTTACTCATATCTCTTGCTCTACAGATAAGGGTACCAGGAGCTTTAGGATTATATGAGTTTTTAACCCTAACAGGAATATCACCCTCTCTTGCCGGCCTCATGGACTGTGGATGAAGGACCTGTAGAAGCATTTCAAGGAGAATCAAAGTTATTCCAAAAATATAATAATTAGACTGCAAATTTTATTTTGTCTATTTTCCATTTTAGGTTGACAGAAATGTAATCTGTTCCATTAAAGTATAACTTTCCTGAACCTTTAAACAATAGTTAATAATAAAACATTGGCAACTTAGATACAGTAATCCATATCAAACTCCTTAACCAAATGCCACATTGAATGGTCAAACAAACTGGTCACACAAAAAGTTCTATAGAATTGTCATCCAGTATGATCGACCCTCTTTTTTATTTTCCAGACTATGAATCTAAGTTGACGACTGAAAGGGACAAAATGGTATAAAGTTGCTCCTAGCAGCACTCAAGAGATTCTATTCAAAAGCAACGGATAGATCCCTCTCATTGAATAGTTATAACTTTTTCACCTGAGACAAGCTACAATTGGCATTTTTACTTCTACTTTTACTTTTAGCCCGGTGCATTAAGTTCCCGCAATGCGCGGGGCCCGGGGATGAAAATAATTTCTGAAACAGCTAACAAGACCTGTGCGCCAAAGTATGCAAGTTCAGCTGCCTCGTCAAAAGTTAGATAAGGCACAGGCTGCGCACGTGGATATATGTTGGGATCACATGTCAAAACACCATCAACATCCTTCCAGACCTGTCAGTCATATATCAAAGGATCTTTAATCAAACTAGCTTCTTGATTGCAATTTCTTATGCTTATACAAGCAAGGGTGCAAATTAAGAATGTATTTCACCAATTGATAAAAAAAGTATGCCAGATTCAACTAGTAACCTGAATTTCTCGTAATCCTAATGCTTTACCAATGGTTGTAGCAGTCAAGTCACTACCACCCCTACCTAGTGTAGTCACAGCACAAGTCCTCCAACCCTTCAAATGGACACACAGATCACTGTCAACTCTAAGGAAAGGCAAACCAAAAAAGAAATGCATCAATAAATTAAAAAAAGAAGCACCTTTCCCAGAAACCCAGTGACAATAGGGATCGCAGGATTATTCACCCAATCACCACTTAATCTCTTTGCAACAGCAGGATAAGTTGCCTCCAATATATCCGCATTAGTGAATTCATCAGTTGTTATAATACCCATCTCAAATGCATCATACTGCAGAGGAAACCCAAAAGTAAATAATCAGTATTTCCACACAAGAGTGCCAGCCGACAAGAAAACAAGATCTAAACAACTACTTCTACCAAAAATAAAAGATCTAAATAACTACAAGGAATAATGCAGTCCATATTCCTATAAAGGCAGGATCAGCATGATAATATTTTCATAACCTTGACCACTTATCTCGTTTTCTCACATAAGTAAGCAACTTATGTTTTGCTTCCCAATTAAAATTTCAAGAAATTGTTTCTAAGTCGTGCCACAAGCAGTTTGATGATATCCAATGTTAAATCATTTCCTTGCCTTATTAGTATACCATTAATACCTAACTTCAACAAATAAATAACTCTTAGTACGTCCTCTGCATCTAAGAATACAAGGCACCAAGGGAATTATCTGCCACTGAATATTTTTCTAACAACAATGTATTATTCATCAGCAATTGCCAGAAAAAATAATGTCTTATCCAAATAATAGCAGAAGAAAAGATATGTACATACCTGGCGGGCTTTGACACCGAGTTTATTCAGATAGGCTGTAAATATTCTTGTGGACATGCACTCTCCAAAGGAGACCAAGTAATCCCTTGTTCGTGGAGTCAACTCCTTCATCATAGCAATTGCGTTCAAAAGTTGTTCCAATTCAAGTAGATGCTCTGCAAATTTTCCCGAAAAATGATAGAACATAATCAGAAAGACTCTGAGATAATCTGGTGTCATAACAGCAACAGTAGAAGAACCCATGGATGAAAACAACAAATTACTCACAGAGCACTAAAAGGCCATAAAATCTGCTGCAGAAAGCATTCATTTATGAGTTGTAGTACATATTTCTCATTACAAGTTTCATAAGAGTAAAACAATGGATCAAGACAAGAAAGCTTGTAAAACAAATCTGAGGGAGGCGGAGGCGGGATATAAGAGTTCAATTTGATTTATTCCAAAAAATATCACTACACAAGCTTTAACAAATTTCTGTGATACACGGCAATCGTACATTAGACACAATTTTACTAAATCAAGAATTGCAGCATTTTTTGAGAAGCGTAACTTTAGAGTTTGTTTTGATAATGCAGGTGATGGAGAGTTCAATAATAAACTTCAGAAAATTTTTGCACCCTGGCATGTATAGGGACAAAAATAAAACGATTTGCTAGAACCTCGGAAAATCAAGCCCTACTCTAGTTTTCCAAAGAGGAACAGAACAAACATGATAACAGAGCTCCAAGTAATCACTTACTTGAAATGGTAGACTTCTCTACTCCAAGTTCGTCGATTGTCCTGTGTGAGGCACATAAAAAATGATTAGAAAAGATCAAAACGATGAAGAATGATCCTGGAAACTAACCTTCGTAATGAAGGAGCTCATCTTTACCTAAAATGGAGATCCTTTATAAAATCCAACTCTTGCAGATCACAAACATTGGAAACACCACAAGTGACGGCCTTTTCACCAGCCAGCAAAAGGTTGTTTGTTGTCTTTCCCATTGCAGAGAGAACAATAACAGGTCTCTCTTCAGGAAAGCTAAGAATAAGATCAGCTACTTCTCTCATTCTCTCCGCTGAGGCTACTGATGAACCACCAAACTTCATCACACATGTAAATTCACCAAATGCTTCATTCTTGGTTTCTTTAAGCTCGACTACATCAGCTGCTTGTGCTTTACACATCACTCTCTGCACTCTCTCACAGCAAGAAGCCTTCACATACTTACTTGGTGCAGAAGTAAAAGGGACAGAAGCCACAAAATCAAGCTGCTGGAAGTGCACGCTTCTTTTGAATAGAGAAGAGCAGGGAGTTTTAACCCCACAAATATGTGACAAGGATGCCATCGCAAATCAGCTAAGGAACGTCCAAAAAATGAGGATGTAAATGACAATAAGGTTCTTTCGACGAATGAAGTGATTCAGGTTTTGCAAAAAAAAGCAGAGAGAGCCAATTAACTTAGCTAATTAGCTCCCCCTGCTGAAAAGATATTACAAAGAATCACGCAATCCTGCACAAGCCAACAAGGAAATGAGCCTACTTCAAAAAACAAGCATAAGAAAAACAATAGCTTAGACCTCCCATTCATAGAAACAACAGTATTTGACAGAACACGAAGAGCAAGATGCTAATTTGACTTATACATTTTACGAGTGTAACTTGTCGTAGTAGGTTACTTATTACATATTTTTGAGATACACCCTATATACACCACATGTTGGGATTAAACTGGGTTTGTTGTTGTACCCTATATAAGAAATTAAATCCATACTGTATTAGTAAAAATAACAGAAAATATTACAGCAACAGATAAAAAAATTGTGCGATAGTGAAATATCGTATCAAAGTTTAAGAAACAAACTGAAGAAAACTCAATAATTTAAATCATGAAATTTTTGAAATATGATATAGAAATGAGATATATATTAGGACCCCAGAAAAACATCTCTCCCAAAACCAAGCAAGAATGACAACAGCGTTGTTCCCCAAAGCTGCAGGATTGGTCCTAACACTATTAAGAGAATCCCAAATTTCATTAGCTGAAAAATAAGCATGCAAAATAAAAATCACATTTCTTATAGATATCATTTCAATGATCAACTGGTTGATTTGAAACCCACATCAAAAACCCAAATGGATTACCTAATTCAAATAAGGTATTTCAGGTTCGCAGCTGTTGTTTGAAACAGCCAATCCTATTTTGTGGGTATTTTCTTGAAATTCTCTTTAATGGTGTCAAAGGCCCACTTAACAGAAAAGAAGAGAAAGCTCGGCCGCAGAGAGGGTAGTGGACGTGGTTACAACTTCGGCGGCGCTATTTTGCAAATTTCCTCTTATTAATTTCTGTTGTGTTGTGCTAGGTCTTTGTTGTCTTATGACAGTTTTCTTTTGTTTTTGCTTTGTTTCTATTTTTCGTTTTTTGTCAAGTTTTCAAAGTAATTTTGACATTATATATATATAGCCCTTCCACACGGGACTCCAGGATCACTATGACCGACTTTCGTCTCTATTCGACCAGTCGATCTCACAGGCAGGCAGGCTTATACCATTACGCTCGCGAGCAGAATCTTAGCTTGAGCCTACCTTCGCACACCTCTGTGGGCCCTCTTGGCCACCCACGACCTTGGCTTTTTAGAGAATTCCGCTCATGTGTCGTAGGACTCTCCGCTCTGCAGTCTACCGGGTGGGTTTGTTTCTCCTTCCAGTTTTGAGTGTCTTCTTGGATAATTATAGCGACCCACAGGCGCGAGATGTATCTTGTGAGGGGGGTAGCACTTTTTCAACTCTCTCAAAATGGAATCTATTCCAAACATATATGCCATGGTTCCTTACTTAGACAGGGTACAAATATCTAAATTTGATATTTTTAGATACTTTTTCAGACCTATTGCCAATATTAGATAGCAGTCAAAATATATATATGGATTAGCCCATGATGCGCATGGGTCAATATATTTGGATTCATACAAATAAACGGATGGATTTATTCTTTACTTTTCTTAGTCAATATATTAAGCTATACACTAATAATATACGATTATACTATAATATACATAAGTTGTACATATATTATATATGTGTTATATATATGTCAGCTATTTTTAACTTAATCGGTTGGAATGACGGCTATTTAGGTTAATTATTTATTATTCTTTTATTATTTAAGAACTTTTTGTGTTAAGAGTTCATCTCCGAAGAATCCTAAAGTTAAAACAAATTAGAATATGCAAGTAATTCTATTTTAAGATTGGCTTTATTCAATAAATGGGGATGAGCAAATTTTTTGCGTACCTTATGCTGAATAGTATAAAAATTCATGGTTATAACATATGAGATTTTTTTCATTATACATGAAATTTGTTTAGAGTATTGATATTTTTGTCAAAATAATTAGCTTTTTATCTATATCATAAAAGATTTGATGACACTTTTAGACAAGGAATTCATTTTGAGATTTTTGTCAAATTTTATTAAGCTTCATATTCCCCTATTTTAGAGCTAGATTATAATTCTAAATTCTAATATGAAAATTTTCGATTCCCTTCAAAATACACGGTATGTACTCTCCAAGAATGAAGACACTAGCTTAGCATATGCTTAATGGGTCTCATAACTATGATCATTGAAGTGTTGCTCCAAAATGAATGTTTACATAACTTGGGGCTCATTTGTTTTTTTTTAAGATTAAGACGTTCGAATCTGAATACACTTCTGAATATCAAGATGTGTATTAAGATTAAGACATCCGAATCTGAATACACATTTGAATGTTAAGATGTGTATTAAGATATGAATATCAAAGGATTAAGATTGTTTGATTTTTAACATCTGAATGTATAAAATTTACGTTTATTTGGAAATTAATAAACATAAAATTCAAATAAAATACTAATTAATCTAATATTACATCACTAAAATATATAGCTTTTAGAATATGATAGTTGCTGGTGGTGATGGCTAACGGTAGTGCTTGTGAATGCCGACTAAAAGCGGTGGTTGGTGATAGATTTGGTTGATGGTGGTAGTTTAGTAGTAGCTAGTGGTGATTGATAGTGGTATCTATTATGATTGAGGATGACGGTGACAGTTAATAATGGTGGTGGTAGTTGTGGTTGAGGAAGGTGGTGGGTGGTGGTAGTTTATAATGATGACCAAAGCCAGCTATGGTTGTTGATTATGATGGAATGGTCAGTTGTGGTAGTTAAGGTGGATGAGTGTTGGTTTTTGTTGAGAATGATGGTGGTGGAAGTGGTAGGGATAGTGGGTGGTGGTAGTGGATAATGGTGGCGGCTATGATGGAGGATGGTGGTGGTGGTGGTTGAGTATGGTGGTGGTGGGTGGCATGGTGGTACGTAGTTGACAATGGCAGGCGATGGCGTAATAATGGATATGGATGATAGCATCTTAATGAAATTAAGTCTCTGTTATGGATCTTAATCATACAGACCTATTCAGACTCATTAAGTGGTTGTCAAGTAAAAAAACACTTAATGATTAAGAATAACTAAAATTCAAACTTTAAAAACATACGCACTTAATGTATGAGATCTGAATGATTAAGACCTCCATTAAGTGTAAATAAATGAGGCCTTAGTGTGTTTGAAGAATTGCACTAAATAGTATCAGTAAAACAAATAACAATAACTATGGCTCATTCCGAAACAAGTAATATATTGTTCTAGTCTCTTAATAAAATCAAAACTAACATTTTTTTTATTGTACATCTATACCATTTTCACGAAAATATTTCCCCTATTTTTATGTTAAAATCGAGATATTGCAAACATACATGATTTCTGAAAAACAGTATTTTAAGTGGACTCTTCACGAAATCACTAATTTTAAGTAAATTTTCATATTCAGCCATCTATAAACTAAGCTCTCGTTTAACCTTAAAATTTGGGAGCTTTTTTAAAATTTTATTTCAAATATCTATATTTTTTTATAGATATGAACTAATTTTTGGCAGATTTAAAATTAAAAAAAAAATCTCAAAAATAACTCTAGTTTTGAAAATTTTGAACTTTTTGACTCACAAAACATCAAATTCTTTTCAAATAAAATGTATGCCCAAACACAATTTCAACTTTCAGAAATCATTTTTCATCTCATTTGTAAAAACTATTTTTTTTCAAGTTTAACCAAATATATGTAGAAATGCTAGCTAAGTAAATCTATATTCAGCAGTCTCTTACATATGAACAAAGCCTAATTTAATACACTTGTTAAGTCTAAATAAAAATTATCATATAACGCAATGCGTTCACCTCTGATTAGATGCTTGCTTCATTAATCATATAGGTATGATTAATAAAGTCATGAAGCAGGTTGAGGGGTTTGCTTCATCAACCAATTAATATATGAAAGAGTTAATAGTGTATTTATAAGTTAAAAATACCGTTTTATGAAAAGAGCATGTTTCTTTTCTTGTTTTCTAGTTGGTGAAATAAAAGGGAACACAAAATTCTACAATTTCTATTTAACTTCACTATTCCTAATATTTAATAAAAGTTAGATTAATCTTGGTTAAGAGTTTAGTGTTGAATTGAAAGAGAAGATGAGTTAACGAATTGATTGGCTTGTTTGAGCTATAAAAAAAAGAAAATAGATTAATTGGTATGGACCTTCCATAATCCATAAATGAAGAGAAAATGCTAACGGTCTAAAATCTAAATTCCAAAAAGAAAAAATAAATTATTTGCCCACTCATATATGCGGATAATTTTCTGGAAACCCAAATTGAGCGGGTGGATCTTATTTATTTTCTAACAAATAAAATGTTGACTTTCAGAAATATAAATGAACCTTGATTAAGAAATCAATTTTTCCTAATTAAAGAAATCAAGAAAATAACACTCTTAAAGTTCTAGGTAAAAAATTATGCTTCTATTTGGGTATATAGGCAAATTGAGTTTGTGTGTGAAATGGAGGAATTGTCACGAGCCAATTTCCCTCTGTTGGGTATCATGATGACACCTAGCCTTAAGGATTAGGTAAGCCTATCATGGAATAACGACAATAATAAAAACATCTAATAAATACTGAAATGAAATACTCTATACAAATTACAATTTTCCCAAAACCGGTAGTACAAGTCATAAGCTCCGCATAGTGTTCGCTAGAAAACTCCTAAATACAACTGTCCAGAATAAGGATAAACAGTGCAAAATGAAAACTAGAAGGTGACTCTGAAGCCTGCAAACGCAGCGACAAGTTTACCTTGAGTCTCACACAGCAATTTGCGCGGCTAGCTAATGATCAACCGGCTGCGAAATACCTGGATCTGCACAAAAATATGCAGAAGTGTAATATGAGTACACCACAGCGGTACCCAACAAGTATCAAGACTAACCTCAGTGGAGTAGTGATGAGGAACAGTCAAGACACCTACTAGACTAAACAACCTGAGCAAATATAAGTATAGGAACAACATAGTGTAATATCTACATGAAGACTACGCGGTATGGATAACAACAATACAGTAATTGCAATAAGAAAGGAAGACAATATGTATCAGCGGAATTATCCAAATAATGACACAAGAGAAAGAACGGAAAACCAATCAAAAATTCGAAGAATCACAGTACAGAAAGGACAAGTGATAACTCAACAACAATGACCGTTTCCACATTAGGTTTAGTCAATAAACTCCACGAAGTACCGAACCTCGGGCTAATCACAACTCACGGATCCCAATATCTGAACCCTAACTTTTGGCATCATGTGCCCTCATCTCAACTTATAACTGCACGGACGACTCACATGCCAAATAGAATCATTCGCACATAAAAGGCAAGTAAACAGGGGTATCTATACTCAACAATCACAAGGAAGTCGCATAATCCGATGAGAGTACTTAACTACGTGTATGCTTATGCAAGTGTCCTAACATAGTTCAAACCAGCTAGTAAGCAAAAGAATAGGAACGGACAACACGTATAATCTTTCCTCACAACCTTCACAAGGTAAAGCTCACACATATAAGTGTACGCTACACAAATATGAACAACAGAATGCCCCAAGGCTAACACAAGTCATCACAAGCAACCCCTGACACAACCCACCTTGTCTCGCCACGTGTGCAATAGTAAAGTAAATGCCCATTTTGTCTCGCGACACGTGCATAATCACACCTTGTCTTGCCACATGCGTAACCCGCCTTGTCACGTCGTATATGCAATACCAATAGTAACCACAACACGGTAGAAACCTCGTGCAACCCCATATCAATAATCGCACCGCAGAAACCTCATGCATCACCACAACAAGTACAACAACAACAATGGAAATAATACAAGGTGCGGTAAAAACATCCACTCAAGAACCTTCGATCACAAGAAAGGTAAAATTAGTTCACAAGGAATAACCACAATAAAGAATACTATGCATAATAAGAACAACTCAACAAGGAAGAAAATAACATGTAACAGTAGTACCCCAATGTACGGTTCAACAACAAGAAACTAACACGAATCCAATAATTCCACATAAGGGAAAGTCCACTACGGCATAGAACCTCTAAGCCTCTTTTAAGATTGGACAATTACGGGAAAGATACAACCAATTCAACTAAAGGTGGGTAGTGAGAAGATCATTATAACCTCAATTAAGGGAGAACATTTACAAAAAGGGATAACTACGACTTCAAATAGGGATAAACAGTTAGGGGGAAAGTAACATGGCAATAGAAGAGGTAACAGTCTCAATTAAGCCATATATGAATCAAATATCAACAAGAGTGGATCATGAAGCAATTAATTCTAATTAAGCATGTAAAGGTGAAACTAGTAATTTAGGAACGTAATTATGCAAGTACAACTACATATTCAATAAATACAAGAACCTAGGAACCCTAAAAGGCCAATTTCCATAACATAAGTCCGAGCATGTACTCGTCACCTCACGTACACGGACTACAATCAACATAGAAGACTCAAATCCTAAGGGGTAGTTCCCGCACACAAGTTAGGCAAGATACTTACCTCGAAGAAGACAAACCGCTACTCTAAAATAAACTTCTTGGGTGAAATGACCTCCGGACGGCTCAAATCTAACCAAAATAATTTCAAAGCACAAATAAAACTCATAAGGAACTATTCCGGATCATAAAGTCTCAATCTTTATCAAAATCTAAAAATCGACCCAAAAGTCGACCCCCTGGGCCTCCACCTCGGAACCTGACAAATTTTACAAAACCCGAACACCCATTCCGATATGAGTTCAACCATACTAAAATTGTCAAATTTTGATACCATTTCGCCCCTCAAATCATGATTTTTTATTTTGAAAACTTTCTTCAAAAACCAATATTTTCCTCAACTTAAAATACAAATTAAATGATAAAAATGAAGATAAAATCATGAAATATATTAAATATTAGGTAGAAAACTTACCCAATCGATTTGCTTGAAAATTCCACAAAGAATCACTCAAAAACGAGCTCTCGAATTTGGATCTTGACATGTCGGTGGTTTTTAACCGTAGGCATTTTGCCAGGAAGTTGGTGGGCTTACAAGTCAAAATTTGATGAAAATGGCCTAACCCTCGATTTGAAAAACTTATATTAGGCCCAGGCCTGAGAGCATCACGAACGTGGAGAAAGGGTCGCGTTCGTGAAGAAGAAAAATTAAGGCTTCCAGGAAGTGCTTCGCGAGCGCGATGAAGAAAAGCACAGGAACCTACGCGAACGCGAAGAGTAACGACCACTAGGGCTCAGGGCCTGGTTTCTACTATGTGAACATAGAAGGGAGGACGTGAGCGCGAAGAAGGAAAAAATGCAAACCTTCGCGAACGTGAGAGGATGAATGCGAACACGAAGAGGAATTACGAGGCAGGTCAGCAGACACTACGGGAACGCGAAAGGAACTTTGCGATCACGAAGAGATATCAGAACCATCAGTTCAAAAGTAGGGAAAAATGACTTGTAGCCCACCCGGAACACACCCGAGGCCCCGTCTAAACACATAAACAAGTTCTATAACCTAACACGGACTCGCTCAGGGTCAAAAATCACATCGAAAAATGCCGAAAATACAAATCGCACCATGAATAGAACCATGAACTTCCAAATCTTCCAACTTCGAAAACTCGTGCCCAAACCAATCAAACCAAACCGGAATTACGTCAAATTTTGCAGGCAAGTCCCAAATGACTTAACGGAGTTGTTTCAACTTTAAGAATTGCATTACAACCCCGATATCACCAAAGTCAACCATTGATAAAACCTTTCCACTTTCCAAATTTCAACTTTCCCCGAAATGCTCCAAATCACCCTATAGACCTCAAAATCCTAATTCGGGCGCACGCCTAAGTCCAAAATTACCACACGAAGTTGTTAAAGACCTTATGCCACCAAAACGGATCTTAAATCCTCAAAACGACTGAACGGTACATTACGAGAATGTAGTGGCCCAGCTCTAAAGAAGGTTGTGCATGCACTTGTAAACACGAAAATTGAGGTAGGCCCACTGGTGTAATGATCTAATAAAGGTACAATAACTCATCTCAAACCAAAGGGTACAATAGTCAACAAGAAAGGGTTGTGCTGTAGTATGTATATGAAGCCTTTAGGTACAACAACAGTGAAGCACATATATTGCAAACTATCAAAAATACCCTCGTGATGAAACTGACATGTTGACCGAGAGCTCTCTGCTATTCCCTCTTATAATATATATATATATATATATATATATATATTAAGCTGTGATTATTCAGACAACTTGATTGAGAAGTAAATACATATACCATACAAAAGTTTTTTTTTTTGCCAAATCGAGAAATTTATTATTAAGTAGAAAATTAAGAAGTGTTATTACAACATGGAACTGATCTTAACGATGCAGTACCTAATAAGTCTTTGCGGAAAATAGTGAAATCAAATAAAGGTCTCCAGATGTAATCTTCACACTCAACCTAAGTATGTGAGTTCCAGGTGCTCCCATATTTAGCTAGTGCATGTGCCATTTGCTTCCCTTAACGATATACGTGCATAACGACCAGTTGGCCCATTGCATCGAGCAGGAACCTGCAGTCATGTAGAAAATTAACATAAGTGTTTTTGTCGAATTTGTTGGTTAATAAGGAAATTAGTACATGCAGTTTGGTTCCATTATTAGTGGTATACGATTATGCTAGTTCCAAACCTTTGAGTAGTGAAATTACTTCTCCTTATATTGGTTATGATGCCACTATGTGACTAGAGAATCCATCAATCCAGTTTCCGTTTGAATCTCTAGTGATTCCTCTTGCTTCCTCCGATGTTGGAGTTTTTTAACATGCACCATCTATATTTAGTTTATAGATTTTTGGTGGTTGTGGGTTCCACTTGATTGGCATGTTAGATACCTTTTGTTTTTGAATCCATTGATTTGTTAGGTATAGGTATTCTATTGTGTATGTAATTGTTCTTTCACTGTCATTTTTGATTGTTGAAGTGGTGAGCCATACATACCGAAGTATTATAGGTGTTAGAAATGATAGGGGAATTTGAGTATTATTTGGTAGGTTAGTGATTAATATAGATGTACATGTGCTCTTTATCCAGTCCAATGGATTAGAGGCAGATGCGTTAATATGTAAAACTTCCCAAATGGCACCGTTGATTGGACATTAGAAGAACATATGATTTATGTTTTCCTCAATCCCACAAGCATTTACTAGAGGCTATTATGTTTCTTTGATTTAGTATTATGGTAGTGGGAAGTCGTTGATATACTAGAAGCTGGAGAAATCTCTGTAGCTTATTTATATTCGGTTAGTTTGTTGAATAGGTTGTATGCGGATTTTGTTGAGAAATTCCCATCCTCTGTTTCTTTCCAGAAGAACGTATCATCTGTGTTGTCGGAGAAAGGTATGTATGTTTGTGATACGAGGTCAGAAATTGCAGGTGGAAGGGTGTACTAGAGAGCGTCGATGTTCCATTGTTTATTATTGATAATATGAGACAATTTTTATTAGATTCCCTTTATTTAGGGTCCTTCCACTAATTCCGTTGGTGTGTGTTTTCCTATGATCCATCTAGCTTCCCAAATGTTTATGTGGCTTCCATTGGCAACATTTCATGCTAATCCTTTAGAAAATAGCATACATGCTTTCAAAGTGCTTTTCCAAAGGTACGAGTTTGTCACGACCCGTTTCCGGGTTGTGATGGCGCCTGTCGTGGAACCAGGCTAGCCAACCGTTACAACAATACTCAATTCATTTACTAGAGAAATTTGCTCACCATTGGCTCAATTCATAGAAATACTGACATTTTTAATCATTTAAAACAGTCTAACAAAAGAAATGAGCTCCAACAATCACCCTAGGATCTGGAGTCACGCAGTCATGAGCTACTAACATCAATACAACTGAGAATAATAAAACTGAAGTTTTAAGTTTCAAAGTTCTAATACAGAAGGGAGAATAGGGAAAAGAGGGACGGGACAGCGAACACCAGCTGCTACCTCGTCGACTCTGAGAGAATGGCTGCTATCACCGCTACGCGTCAAATCTCGGTGCACCTGGATCTGCACACACATTGTGCAGGTAAGTAATGAAAACAACCTACGGTCTGAGGAGGTAGTGACGAACTCAACCTCTGTAAA
>MDKH01042315.1:0-11085 GCA_005239495.1 Nicotiana undulata
GCATAGGTACTCGTCACCTATGCATTGAACATGATAACACACATAGCACATAGGGAACAATACTTATTCTCTCACCAAAGTTAGGCAAGACACTTACCTCAGGTCCAAAAATAGCAAATCAAGTCTCTACCACCGCCTTTCCTCTCGAATCCGACTCCGGAACGATAATATCTAGACATAATTAGCTTAATAACATCAATAATGACTAAATAATCCAATTCCCAAGATTCTTCCAAAAATACCAAAATTCGACCCCGGGCCCGCTTGGTCCAAACACGAGGCTTGGACCAAAATCCGATCACCCATTCCCCCACGAGCCCAAATATATAGTTTGTTTTGAAATCCGACCCCAAAATGAGGTTGAATTTCCCAAAATTCCCAAAAATCTAACTCTACCCAAAACCCCTAATTTCTACTTTGATTTCATGATTTTAGGCCTAGATTCTAGGGTGAAATCTTTTAAAAAGAAGTTAAGGAGTAAAGAAAATGAGTTAGAAATCACTTACTAATGTTTTGGAGAAGAAAGAGTGTTTGGAAAACCGCCTCTTATGTTTTTAGGGCTTTGAAAAGTGAAAATAACTGAAATTCCCGTCTATTTATACCCTTCTCAGGTCCCCCACCGCGGTCAGCGAAAAATGGACCACGGCCGCGCTAGCAAAGACCAAGAAAAGCTGAAGAAAACCAAGAAAAATAACTGCAGTGATGACATACTTTTATATTTTGGCCATAACTTTCTCTACAGATGTCCAAATTACGATTTCTTTATCTTTATGGAAACTATACAGGAAGGGCTACAACTTTCGTGTTTGAATCATCACAAACTTTCTTGTAGATCAAAAGATATAGGCCTCCGAAGTCGGACCAGTGGCCCAGCTCCTCCACCGTGGACCATGAAAAAATGACCGCGGCCGCGAAGCCCTCAGCGCGGTCCACGAAGAAGGACCGTGGACCTCGGTGGTAAGTTCAGAGATCTGAGTCATATGACCTCCAACAGCTGTATTTTAAGTCAAAAGACCTCCCGGGACCTACTCGAAACTCACCCGAGCCCTCGGAACCTCAAACCCAACGTACACACGACCTCAAAATCATCCTACGGACTTATTCGAGTAATGAAACCACCAAAATAACATCAAAAAAAATGAATTAAACTCCAAAATCTATAGAATTTTCTCAATCTTCATAAACTATCAGATTTTCCATTTTTGATCCGAAACACGTCAAACCAAGTCCGTTTTACACCAAATTTTACAGATAGCTCATTTAACACATATTAAACCTGTTCTGGGCTCCGGAACCATAATACGGGCCCGGTAACACAGGTTTCACATTAAATTTCATTTTCAAAAGTCTTTATTATTTTCATAAAAATATTTTCTTTAAAAATTCATTTCTCGGACTTGGGACCTCGGAATTTGATTTCAGGCATACGCCCAAGTGCCATATTTTCCTACGGACCCTCCGGGACCGTCAAATCAGGGGTTCGGGTCCGTTTACCAAAAAAGTTGACCAAAGTCAACTTTAATCAATTAATTATTATAAATTTCAACTTTTCATCAAGTTTTCACATAAAAGCTTCCTGGGTTGCGCACGCATATCGAGGTGAGATTAACAGAGGCTTTCGGGCCTCGGAACACAGATTTAGCTAAATTAACATAGAATGACCTTTTGGGTCATCACAATTAATAATCATTATGTTTAGGAACTTATATTTTATAATATTTATTCATTAACTCAAATACATTATTTAATAATATTTACATAATTTTTAAAAATTATATATTTATTGATATAGGTACACGCGCAAAACGTGTACCATAAGTGTAACGACATGACCAGTACTTTTGAGCTCTAGTGCGTTGTTCAGCAGTTTGAGATCATTCGTTTCAGGTATTATGACTCGTAGGCTTGGTCGGAGTTGAATTTCGGGAAGTTCAGAGTCAAATTGGAAAGAAAAATCTCATTTCGGAAGCCTTAAGTTGGAAGAATTTACTAAGACTGGAATTTTGAGTAAGCGACCTCGAAATCAGGATTTGAAGGTTCCATCATGTTCGTGTGATGATTTCGGACGTGGGCGTATGTTCGGATCGGTCTTTGGATAACCCGGGAGCGTTTCGGTATATATTGTGGAAGATAGCATTTTAGAAGGAATTTCATAAGTATGGGTTGAAAGGCACTTCAGTAATATGGATGTCCGGGAATTCTGAGTCTGGGAATAGCTCTGTATGGTGATTCTGGAGTTGGGAGCGCGATCGGAAGTAAATTTGGATGTCCATAGGTTATTTTAAAATTATTTGGCTAAAGATAGAAATTTGAAGTTTTTTGAGAAATTCGACCGGAAGTGGAAATTTTGATATCAGGGTCGGAATGCGATTTCGGAAGTTGGATCAGGTTCGTAATGCCGAATATGACTTGTGCGCAAAATGGGGTCTATCGGACGTAATTTGATAGGTTTCGGCATCGAATGTAGAAGTTTGAAATTTCAAAGTTCATAAAGTTTGAATTGGAGTGAGATTCGTGATTTCGGCGTTGTTTGATGTGATTTGAGGCCTCGAGAAAGCCCGTGGTGTGGGACTGAGTCGTGTAATTGGATGGGGTCCCGGGGCCTCGGGTGTGTTTCGGGGTGATTTCGGATCATTTCTCCCTGTGGGGCTGCTGCTGTTTTCTGGTGTCTCTGGCATGCATTACGATCGAATAGGATTGTTTGTCACGACCCGAAATCCCACCTTCAGGCCGTGATGGCGTCTAACATTAAACCCGCTAGACAAGCCAACGTTTTAAATAAATTGACATAATAACAATTAAAAATAATAAATGCTAACTAAATAATTATGATAAAAAAATACGGAGGTTAATAGATTCTAAAACTAAAATAGCCAATCTCGTAGAAATCCCTTTGAGTACGAAACCCAGAAATGGAGTCACAATCTCACGAACCAGACTAAGATTTGGCTAAAACAAGAGTTTCAAATAAAGTGGTACATCTGTCTGGAACTACACAACATGATAGAAGAAAAGGATAGAAGGTGACGTCAAGGCCCACGAACGTCTGCGGGTCTACCTCGATGTCGCCTGCGTGGACTGAAGGATACTCCCTCTAACGATGTCCACTGGGTCCGGATGCATAATCTGCACAACATAAAGAAGTGCAGGTGTAGCATCAGTACAAGAGAACCCATGTACTGAGTAAGTGCCAAGCCTAACCTCGGCGAAGTAGTGACGACGCTAGGACACGACCGCAATTAATACCTGTGCAGTTCAATAATATAACGGGAAATAAATAGGAAATACAGTTACGGGGAAGAACATTTTTGGGAAAAAGGGGCAACAATTACTAACACAGTAAAATTAAGCAATAACTGAAATGTAGGAGTAAGACAGGAATTAACATCTCGAAACAAGTAAATAAGCAGCAAAAGGCACGACATGTCCCCTCGTGCATAAATAATAATCACTCAGCACGGAATGTCCCCTCGTGCGTAACCTCACAATCGCTCGGCACGTAATGTCCCCTTTTGCATAATGAATATAAAAGCAACAATTGATATAAGACATCTCAATGTACAGAAATAATCAACAAAATTTCTATTGTCTCGGAAAGGGACTTAGCTATAACCAATCTCACTCAGAAGTATAATTTCAACAGCAAAACCCTCAACCAAAAGCATAATCAATAACTATCTACGTCATGAAATAACCTCAAGGTACCACTTCCAAGGTTCCCAATAATTCACAACACAGAAAATATCAATGAACATTAAATATCTCATCAAATTCGACTCACGGGCATGCTTGACCACAACATATAGGTACTCATCACCTTACCTATACGTTGGACATGGAATACACATAGCAATTAAGACTCTATACCTAATCCTTCAAGCTAAGGTTAGGCCAAACACTTACCTCGGTTCCAAAAATGCAAGTCAAGCCTCAATCTTCGCCTTTCCTCTCGAATCCAACTCCGAAATGGTAGTATCTAGACATAATCGACTTAATAATATCTATAATGACTCAATAATTCAATATCAAAGCCTAATTATACATTTCCCATCATTCTTCCAAAAATACCAAAATTCGACTCCGGGCCCGCTTGGTCCAAACACGAGGTTCGGACCAAAACCCGATCACCCATTCCCCCACGAGCCCGAATATACAATTTATTTTGAAATCCGACCCCAAAAAACGAGGTTGAATTCCCAAAAATTCCAAAAGCCCTAACTCTACCCAAAACCCCCAATTTCTACCTTTGATTTCATGTTTTTATGCCTAAAATCTAACATTAGATGACGAAAATGGAAGAAGTTGGAGTTAAGAACACTTACCTACGAAGCTATGGTGGAATGGTTTCCTAAGAATCGTCCAAGAAGAGTGGAGAAGAAGAAAATGGTGAAGGTTATGAAATTACCATAATGAATATTCTGATTTTTGGAACTTTAAATAACTGGACGAATTAACTCTATGCGATCGTGGAAGGATGAATGCGATTGCATAGAGACCTGAGTCGTGTGCACTGCGATCGCGGGTTACCTATTGCGATTGCACAACACTAAAATGCCCACCCTTCGCGATCGCACAAGATAGGACGCGGCCGCACTGAATAACTCACCCCCAGCCCCCCTTACCTACCTATTACACTATGCGATCGCGGAGCAGTAAATGCGATCGCACAGTGCATCAGAGATCCTCACAAGCACAAGGTTATGCGATCGCGGAGAAGCCTATGCGATCGCATAGCAGCCTACATCAGACCCCAGAAAACCCCTCAACACCAGATTTTTCCAACACTTTTGCACCCCGACACCTACACGAAACTCACCCGAGCCCTCGGGGCTCAAAACCAAATACACACACACCCTCATAAACCTCATACGGACTTATTCGAGTACTTAGACCACCAAAATAACATCAAAACAATGAATTAACCTCCAAAATCTATAGAATTTTCTCAAACTTCATAAACTTCTAAATTTCCCATTTTCGATCTGAAACACATCAAACCAAGTCCGTTTCTTACCAAATTTTACAGACAACACATAATAACCATATTAAACCTGTTCCGCGCTCCAGAACCATAATACGGGCCCGGTAACACCGTTTTCACATCAAAGTTCATTTTCAAAAGTCTTTATAATTTCCAAAAAATAATTTTCTTTAAAAATTCATTTCTCGGACTAGGGACCTCGGAATTTGATTACGGGCATACGCCTAAGTCCCATATTTTCCTACGGATCCTCAGGGACCGTAATCACGGGTCCGGGTCCGTTTACCGAAAATGTTGACCAAAGTCAACTTTCTTCAATTAATTATCATAAATTCAACTATTTATCAAATATTCACATAAAGGCTTCCCGGCTACGCGCCCGGGATGCACACACACATCGAGGTGAGATTAACGGAGGATTTTGGGGCCTCGGAACACAGATTTAGTCAAATTTACACAGGATGACCTTTTGGGTCATCACAATCTCCACCTCTAAAACAAACGTTTGTCCTCGAACGGACATAGAAAGGTACCTGAATCGGAGAAAAGGTGGAGATATCAGCTCCGCATATCGGACTCGGACTCCCAGGTAGCTGCCTTAACAGGGTGACCTCTCCACTGAACACGAACCAAAGGATAACTCTTAGATCTCAACTGACGAACCTGCCGAGCCAATATGGCTACTGGCTCCTCCTCATAAGTCAAATCCTTGTCCAACTGGACACCGCTGAAGTCAAGTACATGAGATGGATCCGCAATATACCTTCGGAGCATAGATACATGAAACAACGGTGCACGACTGATAAACTTGGTGGCAAGTCAAGTCTGTAGGCCACCTCTCCTACCTTATCCAAAATCTCAAATGGACCAATGTACTTAGGGCTCAACTTGCCCTTCTTTCCGAACATCATCACGCCCTTCATGGGAGACACCCAAAGAAATACCCGGTCTCCTATCATAAATGCCAAATCTCAAACTCTACGATCCGCGTAACTCTTCTTCCTGGATTGAGCTGTACGAAGTCTATCTAGAATGATATTCACCTTGTCCAAGGCATCCTGGACTAACTCAGAACCCAATAATATAGCCTCTCCCGGCTCAAACCATCTAACTGGGGACCGACACCGCCTACCATACAATGCCTCAAACGGAGCCATCTTAATGCTTGACTGGTAGCTGTTGTTGTAGGAAAATTCAGCTAAAGGAAAGAACTGGTCCCATGAACCCCTGAAATCAATGACACAAGCCCGCAACATATCCTCCAAAATCTGAATAGTACGCTCAGACTGTCCGTTCGTCTGAGGATGAAATGTCGTGCTCAACACAATCTGTGTTCCCAACCCTCGCTGAAATACTCTCCAGAAATGGGAGGTAAACTGAGTACATCGGTCTGATATAATAGATATGGGACTCCATGCAATCTAACGATCTCTCTCATATAGATCCTTGCCAACTACTCCGTTGAATACGAAACTGATACCAGAATGAAGTGGACTGACTTGGTCAGCCTATCCACAATGACCTATACTTCATCAAACATCCTCTGAGTCCAACTAAAAAATCCATGGTTATACGCGCCCACTTCCACTCGGGAAGCTGAATCTGCTGCATCAAACCACCGGGTCTCTGGTGCTTGTACTTAACTTGCTGACAGTTCAAGCACCTAGCTACATAAGCTACAATGTCCTTCTTCATCCTCCGCCACCAATAAAGCTGCCGTAAGTCCTGGTACATCTTTGCGGCCCGCCCGGATGAATGGAATACTGGGAACTATGGGCCTCCTGTAGTATCAACTCACGAATACCATCAACATCAGGTACACAAATACGGCCCTACATCCGCAGAACTCCCTCATCATTAACAGTAACCTACTTGGCACCTCCGTGTCGGACTGTATCACTAAGAACACATAAATGACGATCATCATACTGCCTGGCCCGAATACGGTCATACAATGAAGAACGGGCCACGGTATGGGACAAAACACCGACAATCTCAAACCTCCAATCTCACAAATTGGTTGGCCAAAGCCTGAACATCCAAAGAAAGAGGTCGCTCTCCGACTGATAAATAAGCAAGACTACCCATACTGGCTGACTTTCGGCTCAAAGCATCGGCCACCACATTGGCCTTCCCCAGATGATAAAGAATGGTAATATCATAGTCCTTTAACAACTCTAACCACCTTCTCTGCCTCATGTTCAACTCCTTTTGCTTGAATAGATACTGTAAACTCTTGTGATCCGTGAACACCTCACATGGCACACCATACAAGTAATGCCTACAGATCTTCAACGCAAGAACAATAGGTGCTAACTCCAAATTATGGACGGGATAGTTCTTCTCATGAACCTTCAACTGACGTGAAGCATAAGCTATAACCTTGCCCTCCTGCATCAACACTGCACCAAGTCCAACCCGTGAAGCATCACAATACACGGTATAGGGCCCTGAACCTGTGGGCAAAACTAGCACCGGTGCCGTGGTCAAGGCTGTCTTAAGCTTCTGAAAGCTCGCCTCACACTCACCAGACCATCTGAACTGGGCACCCTTCTGGGTCAACCTGGTCATCGGGGCTGCTATAGATGAAAAGCCCTCCACAAATCGGCGATAATAACCTGTTAAGCCCAAGAAGCTCCGAATCTCTGTAGCTAAAGTGGGTCTCTGACTACTGAAATCTTCTTGGGATCCACCTGAATACCCTCTGCCGACACAACATGGCCTAGAAATTCCACTAACTCAACCAGAACTCACACTTAGAAAATTTGGCATACAACTGCCTATCCCTCAGAGTCTGGAGGACGACTCGAAGGTGCTGCTCATGCTCCTCTCGGCTGCGGGAGTAAATCAAGATATCATCAATAAACATAATCACAAATGAGTCCAAATATTGCATGAACACACGGTTCATCAACTCCATAAAAGTTGTGGGGGAATTTGTCAACCCAAATGACATCACCAAGAACTCATAATGTCCATAACGAGTGCGAAAGGCTGTCTTAGGGACATCATACGCCCAAATCC
Organism: Nicotiana undulata; assembly: GCA_005239495.1. Taxonomy (NCBI): domain Eukaryota; kingdom Viridiplantae; phylum Streptophyta; class Magnoliopsida; order Solanales; family Solanaceae; genus Nicotiana; species Nicotiana undulata. The sequence goes on from MDKH01042315.1 coordinate 8,006, forward strand.
TCAGCTGATGGTAACCAGATCTCAAGTCTATCTTGGAAAACATCGTAGCACCCTGAAGCTAGTCAAATAGATCATCAATCCTCGGCAAAGGATACTTATTCTTCATAGTAACCTTATTCAGCTGTTGGTAGTCAATACACATACTCATTGAGCCATCTTTCTTCTTAACAAACAACACTGGAGCACCCCAAGGAGAAAAACTAGGCCTAATGAAGCCTTTATCCAACAAATCCTGCAACTGCTCCTTTAATTCCTTCAACTCTGGCGGGTCCATACGATACGGCGGAGTAGAAATGGGTTGAGTGGCCGGAGCCAACTCAATGCAAAAGTCAATATCCCTGTCGGGTGGCATACCCGACAGGTCAGCAGGGAATACCTCTGGAAACTCACGAACCACGGACACAGTCTCCATAGAAGGAACCTCGGCACTAGAATCACGAACATAGGCCAAACAACCCTTCTCGACCATGCGCCAAGCCTTCATATAAGAAATAACTCTACCGGAAAAATGACAAGGAGTCCCTCTCCACTCCAAACGAGGTACCCATGGCAAGGCTAAGGTCACTGTCTTGGCATGACAGTCCAAAATAGCATGATAGGGAGATAGACAATCCATCCCCAATATAACATCAAAGTCAACCATATCCGGAAGCAAAAGATCAACCTGAGTCTCCATCCCACCAATAACTACTAAGCAAGCACGGTAGGCTCGATCTACCACTATAGAATCACCCACCGGGGTAGACACATATACAGGAGCACTCAGGGAATTACGGGGCATGCTCAAATAAGGGGAAAAATATGAAGACACATAAGAGAAAGTAGAACCCGGATCGAATAATACCGAAGCATCTCGACTGCAAACTGAGACCGTACCTGTGATAACTGCATCAGAGGCCTTAACCTCAGGCCTGGCCGGAATAGCATATCATCGGGGCGGAGCCCCTCCAACCTGAACATCTCTGGGTCGACCTACTGCGGCCTGACCTCTACCTCTCGTTGCATGTCCTCCAACCTCTATGAGTCTGACCTCCACCTCTAGTACCACGACCACCACCCCTAGCTGGCTGAGGGGGTGGGGTGCATCTGATGCGGGAATCATGGCACAGGAACCTTGATAGTGAGAACCACCAAAACCTCGGGGGCAAAACCTGGAAAAATGCCCCATACCACCGAAAGTAAAGCAAGACCTCAGCTGTTGAGAATACTGACCCGGTAACTGTCCCTGACGACCAGAATGACCACCCTGAAAGCTCTGAATCGGCGGTGCACTGATGGGAGCTAAAGGTGCACTACGGGATACCTGAAGTGCCGACTGATAAGGCCTAGGGGGATGACCTCTACCAAAGAAATATCTGCCTCCAGATAAGGCACCACTGAATCGGCCGAAATGACGAGGTCTCTTGTCAAACCCCTGACCACTGCCTTGTGATAATACCATCTCAATGCGCCTGGCGACATCGGCTGTCCTGAAAGGAGATATCAGTACCCGTCTCCCTGGCCACCTGAAGTCTGATAGGCTGAGCCAAACCCTCAATAAACCTCCTCACTCTCTCTCGATCAGTGGGGAGTATTATAATAGCATGCCTGGCTAGAGTAATGAACCTGGTCTCGTACGGAGTGACATACATGGAGCCCTACTGGAGACGCTCAAACTGCCTCCGAAGATCCTCTCTCTGAGTAACTGGAAGGAACTTCCCCAAGAACAACTCGAAGAATTGAGCCCAAGTCAGAGGTGCAGACCCAGCTAGTCTGGTCAAGCAGAAATCTCTCCACCAAGTCTTGGCGGTGCCAGAAAGACGAAATGTAGCAAAGTCAACTCCATTGGACTCCACTATGCCCATGTTCTGAAGAACCTCATAACAACTGTCCAAATAATCCTGGGGATCCTCTGATGGTGCACCAGAGAAAGTAGTAGGGAATAACTTGGTAAATCTATCCAATCTCCATAGAGCATCTGCTGACATAGCTGCTCTCGTAACTGCCGGTGCCACAATACCCGGCTGAGCTACTCCGGCTGTCTGAGGTGTCGGAGTCTAAAACTGAGGACCTAACTGCTCTGGTGTATGAGTAGCAGGAGTCTGGGTCCCTTCCCCAGCTTGAGAGACGGCTGGTGCAGTATGAAGAAGACCGGACTGAACCACACTCTCCATGAGTCCCACCAAGCGGACTAGAGCGTCCTGAAGCACTAGGGTGGAAATGAATCCCTCTGGGACCTGAACTGGTCCAACTGGGACTGTCTGAGCGGGGATCTCCTCGGTGAACTCAACCTGAGGATCCTCCTCTAGGGTTGCTGCTCAGGGCTGAGCCCTGCCCCGGCCTCGGCCCTTCGTACGAGCTGCGACATGAGTATCGGGATGCCGACCGGAACCTGGGGAAGCACACGTCCTCGCCATATGTGAGAGAATAAAATAGAAATTCAATTAGCATTTTGAATTCAAGTCGCACGGCAGAGAAGAAGAAATACGAAGTCATTCATAACTTTTTAGCCTCTAGGGGATAAGTACAAACGTCTTCGTAATGATCTCTCAGACTCTACCAAGTTTGTCCATGAGTTGTGAAACCTAAGCAACCTAGAGCTCTGATACCAACTTGTCACGAACCGAAATCCCACCTTCAGGCCGTGATGGCGTCTAACGTTGAACCCACTAGACAAGCCAACGTTTTAAATAAATTGACATAACAACAATTAAAAAAAATAAACGCTAACTAAATAATCATGATAAAAAAATACAGAGGTTAAAAGATTCTAAAACTAAAATAGCCAATCTCGTAGAAATCCCTTTAAGTACAAAACCCAGAAATGGAGTCACAATCTCACGAACCAGACTAAGATTTGGCTAAAACAACAGTTTGAAATAAAGTAGTACATTCGTCTGGAACTACACAACATGACAGAAGGAAAGGATAGAAGGTGACATCAGGGCCCACGAACGTCTGCGGGTCTACCTCGATGTCGCCTGCGTGGACTGAAGGATACTCCCTTTAACGATGTCCACTAGGTCCGGCTGCGTAATCTGCACAACATAAAGAAGTGCAGGTGTAGCATCAGTACAACCGACCCCATGTACTGAGTAAGT
>MDKH01225483.1:0-15042 GCA_005239495.1 Nicotiana undulata
CTTGTCCACACTGTCTGAAAATGAACTCACTTGCTTAAGTGTGTTGGACACTGATCCCCTCCTGTGGCACAAAAGACTTGGTCACGCGAGTCTATATCAGCTAAACAAATTAGTCTCTAAGGACTTAGTGGTAGGGCTTCCTAACATTAAGTTCAAGGAAGACAAAGTTTGTGAGGCATGTTCAAGGGGGAAGCAGGTAAGATCCTCATTCAAAAGCAAGAAAATGGTGAGTACCACTAGGACGTTGGAACTGGTTCATATGGACTTATGTGGCCCTATGAGAACTCTGAGCAGAGGTGGTAAGAAATATGTAATGGTGCTAGTTGATGATTACTCAAGGTTCACTTGGACCTTATTTCCGACATCTAAAGATGAAGCATTTGATATGTTCGCTTCATTTGTTAGAAAAACTCAAAAACAGTTAGGAAATCAACTAGCATCAATAAGATCTTATCATGGTAATGAATTTGAGAATGCAAAGTTTGCTGAGTTCTGTGATGAACATGGTATTAATCACAACTTTTCTGCCCCTATAACCCCACAGCAAAATAGGGTTGTTGAAAGAAAGAACAGAACTCTTGAAGACATGGCTAGAACCATGCTTCTGTCTAGCAAACTACCCCACAGCTTCTGGGCAGAAGCAATAAACACTGCATGCTACATAATAAATAGATGCATGACCAGGCCACTGGTAGAGAAAACTCCTTATGAATTACTTAAAGGGAGAAAGCCCAACATATCTCACCTTAGGGCTTTCGGATGCAAGTGCTTTGTGCACAACAATGGCAAAGATTCCCTAGGTAAATTTGATCCAATAAGTGATGAGGGAGTATTCTTGGGATATTCATCACATAACAAAGCTTATAAAGTGTATAATAAAAGAACTATGTGTGTGTGCATGTTGTCTTTGATGTAACTAACACTCTTTCTGAGAGACAGGAACCAGAAGAAGAGGAGCTTGGACTGGTCAGAAGCAGTGAACAAATTGAAGCAATTATGGAAGAAGGAGCAGGTGATGGACCAGGTCTAAATACCCCAAGCAAAATGACAGGGGGAACTCAATAGCAAATCACTCTAGACCTTGGCCCTAATCCTGCTCCACAATAACAAGGCACCATGAGATCATCTAGAAGTGAACAATTGGTGCTCAAACCACACGGATATCAAAATTCTCATCCTCTTGAGAACATCATAACATATTTGACATCCGGAGTCAAAACAAGATCCTCCTTGAAAAATCTGTGTCCGTTTGATGCCTTTCTATCCTTGATCGAACCAAAGAACATTGTTGCAGCCTTACTGGATGCTGACTGAGTAAATGCCATGCAAGAAGAGCTGAATCAATTTGAAAGAAGTCAAGTATGGCACTTGGTACCCCGACCACTAGACAGATCAATGATTGGCACAAAGTGGGTCTTCAGGAACAAACTCGATGAGGATGGAACTGTTACAAGAAACAAGGCCAGACTGGTTGTCCAAGGATATAGTCAAGAAGAGGGAATTGACTATGATGAGACCTTTTCTCCTGTGGTAATATTGGAGGCAATCAGACTCCTTATAGAATTTGTTGCACACATGGAATTCACTCTCCATCAGATGGATGTAAAGACTGTTTTCCTCAATGGCTATTGAAAGGAAGAAGTATTTGTAAAACAGCCTCCAGGTTTTGAAAGCAACGAGACACCTGACCATGTATACAAACTTGACAAGGCCTTGTATGGACTCAAACAAGAACCAAGAGCATGGTATGAGCGACTATCAAAATTTCTGCTAGAACATGGATACAAACGAGGTAAAATTGACAGCACCTTGTTCTTAAAGGAAAAAGGTAAGGATCTCCTGGTTGTGCAAATATATGTGGATGATATCATATTTGGGGCGACCTCTGAAAAATTGAGTAAGGAATTTGCTAAACTTATGGGGAGTGAGTTTGAGATGAGTATGATGGGTGAGCTAAACTTCTTTTTAGGCTTGCAAATCAAGCAAAACTCAAATGGAACAATGATACATCAACAAAAATATGTGAAGGAATTTCTCAAAAGATTTAAATGGAAGACTCAAAAGAAATTGACACCCCCATAGCCACATCTACAAAATTAGATGTGGATGAACCTAGTTCATCCGTTGATCAGAAGTTATACAGAGGGATGATTGGGTCTTTATTACATCTCACTTCCAGCAGACCTGATATTGTGTTCAGTGTAGGACTGTGTGCTAGGTTTCAGGCAAATCCAAAGGAGTCTCATCTAACTGCAGTGAAGAGAATTCTGAGATATCTGAAAGGCACTAGTGGCTTATGCCTTTGGTATCCTAAAGGTAGTAATTTCGACCTTGTAGGATATGTTGATGCAGATTATGCAGGTTTCCTGGTTGACAGGAAAAGTACTTCAGGCATGGCTCACTTTTTGGGCTCTTGCCTTGTGTCTTGGGCAACCAAGAAACAAAATTCAGTAGCCTTGTTTACTGTTGAGGCTGAATATGTGGCTGCAGCATCATGTTGTGCTCAGTTGCTATGGATCAAGAAACAACTCATGTACTTTGGTATAGAGGTTGGATGCATTCCTATTTTCTGTGACAACACTAGTGCAATTAGTATGACGAAGAACCCGGTTCATCATAAAAGAACTAAGCACATAGATGTTAGACACCATTTCCTAAGGGATAACTATGAAAGAGGAATGATCTCAATCGAATTTTGTGCTACTGACAAACAAATTGCACATATATTTACTAAAGTACTGAGTAAGGAGCATTTTGAGAGAAACCGGCTTGAATTAGGGATGATTAAGATCACCTAATTGAAAAACAAAATGAAAAAAAAAAATTGGCTAGAAACACTAAAATAGATAATTAACCAGACTAATCATTGCTCAGTATCATGACTTTACTGCCATACTCTCTTGCCATGTATTAATATGATTCCTTAGTTGCTGATGATGTTTTTCTATCTTTGTAAATTGAGGCAAATTAAAGAATTTAACACGATGAACCTGGTTCATCACTGCTGGTTCATCTGACTGACAAGGTACGTGCTCATCTCCATACGCTTATTGAATAAATTATAGTCACACTTGAGCAGGACTTTATCTATATTTGGTTCATTTCAAATTCTCTGTACTTATCCCAAAATGAACTCGTTCCAAGGAGTCCCATCGTATCTTAATTATCCTAGATTTAGGGATTCCTAACCGTCTAATCAATGACACCCCTACAGCGTTTAGACTCCCACTTGACTAATAATCCTGCCCGTTGTATAATTAGTAACCACATCTTTAAAAGTCCATCATTACCTCCCCACTTCATAAGCTTAACCGTCGAACCTAGTTCTTCATTCCTCTCAAATCAAAACTGATTAACTTTCTTCTCTTCCAAATTCTTCATAAAAATGTCTTCACCACTCCCTGCTTCATCTTTCTCCACATATGGAGATGATGATTCTAGTTCTAATTCTCCATCAGTATACAGTTCACAATCTCCAGCCAGATCTTCAACACCCCAAAACCCTCCAGTTCTTCAACCTACACCTAACCCTACTCCAGCCCCCAGGGCACGTAGAGTGAAAGTTTTGGCCAGAAAATCAATTGCTTCTGGTTCTCGTGCCAAATTTTTAGAGAAAATACTTCAAGCTAGCGAGGCCCAAGATTCCGAATCCTCTAGTGAATTTTTCAAATTCGCTAATGAGGATGAAGCACCAGGTTCATCTGGCTCTGAATAGAGAAACCTTGAAGTAGGGTCTGCAACAGATATGGCTGAAAACAGATTTGTTTTGGTTGGTTCAATTGTGGATGTAGAGGTACCGGATAGGCGGAGAAAACTTGGTAAAAATATAAATCTTGAGAGAGAGAGAGAAGGGAGCTCAGTAAAGGGATCTGGGGAGGACGGTGCCACTCTGGCTATTTGTGACCCTGCTCATGTGATTGACGAGGAAAGAGTCACAACTTTAGGGGGAAGCATGTATAGGGAAGCACCAGCAGGTCAAGAGAGTAGATTAACCTGGTTCATCTATTGAGGAGACGTTATTTGAGATGCTGAGCAAGTTGGGGGAGTCCTATAATCCCAAAAAAAAAGAGAACTCCAAAGTCCAAGAAGGCTACTACCCCAGTTCAACCAAAGAAGAGGAAAGCTTCATTATCTGTTGATGCTCCTGCCCCAAAGATTCGTGCTACTAGAAGTGTAGTCAGGCAAGAAGAAAAAGCATTGGAAAAGGCTCTGAGAGAGAGCAAGAAGAAGAAATCTGCGAAGGGAAAGGCAAAGGTTGGACAGCCTGTTGAGGCTGTTCTTGTTGTTGATGATGAGATGGACCTGGTCCATCATGAGGAACAACCTGCTCCAGTTGTGGTTGAGACACCCAAACCCAAGAAAGCTAAGGCTTCCTCCAAGAAGTCAGCATATGTGTCTGCCACACCCTCAACCATTGCAAAGAAGACTAGGTCTGAGGCAAAGAAAGTCAAGATTGTCGAAGAAGAGGAATGGAGTGGAGGTCAAGAGGAGGTGTCTGGTGAGGAAACTGACAAGCTCACCATGTTTGGCAAGCGTACTATCTTGAAAGGAAAGCTGGTTAGAGACCTTGAGGAATCAAAGATTATTTTCTTGATGGATACCCTGGATGTGCAAGGGTGGAAGGACATGGTTCTTCACCTTGAAGGAAGGCTGGCTAGGAATGAGTTGGTTGAATTTATGGCCAACGATGTTGTCAAGGATGGCAGGGTGTCTACCGGGGTTCAAGGAGTTGAAATCTCGTTTGATGCAACGGAGCTGTGAGAGATACTGAATATCCCTGCTGAGGGTTATGATGATTATACAAAGCAAAGATGGCCTAATCTGGATGGCATGGCCTCAGCTCTCAACATCACCAGGTTTTTCTGTGAGAATGAACAAGAACCTGAGCCCAGGGCAGTATTCAAGAGCGAGATGCGACCTCAACACAAACTATTCTTTGAGTTTGTGATCAAGTTTCTGCTGCCAAGACAAGAGCGAAGGCACATTGCCAGCTACATGGACCTCATGCTTATGGAATACTTGTACAGGGGTAAGCAGATAAATTGGCTTGCTTTCATCATCCAGCTCTTGGACAGAGTTGTGAAAGGAACCAAGGCATATGCCATTCCTTATGGATTTATTCTAACTGTTGTGTTTTCCCACTTCAAGGTTCCGGGGAAGAAAGATGAAATGGCTAATGCTAAGGACTTCTTTGGGATGAATACCCTGCTGACTTGTGATTATATTGTTAATATTCCGGAGGATGAACCTGGTTCATCCAGGAAGTATCCTGTTAATAGCAAGGTCAGGTCACTGATGCAGGAAGGTGAGATAAAGGATGCGGAGATCCTTCGATTGAAATCTCGCCTTATTGAGGTTGAAGTTGAGCGGGATGCTCTCAGATCTGATTTAGCAAAAGAGAAGGAGAAGAATGAGGGTGTTCTTCAACAAATTCTCTCCCTTATTCAAGCCAAGACCACAACCTCCCCTGCCCCTTCCCAGCCTTAGGAGTCCAGTGCCACCAAAACCCCCTCAATGCCTAGTTTGGGATTTCATCTTGTTCTGTTTTTTTGTTGTTCTGCTCATGGTTGTGACTTTTTTAATTCGTTTTGTGTATGGTGCTTGGCCTATGATCTAATCAATGAATTTGCTTTTTATTTATTGATTTTGTCTCAGTTTCTTAAATAGCTTACATTTGATTCGTTTCTTTTGATGATTAATCATGCTTTGCACCTGCAGTTGCCTAAATGGCCATGAGTAATTGTTAATAACTCTGGTAAGTTTATCATTTTGCAACTTTTCGATTATGCCAAAAGGGGGAAGATATGTGATATGTGCTTTTCAAAGACTTTTGTGATATTTTATAACCTAATGAACCTGGTCTTTCAATGATAAATGCTTAAAAACTTTACAAAGTGTCTATGTTGGATTGAAGCATGTACAGGCTTAAGCACAGAGTTTGTCATCATCAAAAAGGGAGAATTTGTTGAACCAAGTCACTGCATGGTTTTGAAGATTGACAAATGCCTACCTAGTTAAACCAAGTCCATCAGGGCAAACATAATCAAATAGTCCCATTGGCACAAGAAGCGTTCATGCACAGGAGATAAACATGATCTGTGAATTATCTGTGAACTAAATAGGTTGTCTCCTAAAGCGAAAAGGTTGCAAAGTGATAAGAAGATAGAGTTCGAATTCAGCAAGAACAGAAACAATCGAGGAAGTTGAGATGAACACAAACTCTTCCACCAAGGAAGAGTTGCACTAGAACTGAACAACAACATCTCAACTACCGGCGTTATATAATATTGAAGCATTCCTGCTGAAGAATTGATCGCACAAAGATATAAGTGAAACAAGAACTGAAAGCAAAATTACCAAAGCAAATTTGCAAGCAGAATCCTTGTGCGGCACAAAAGCTACTTACCAGCTAGAAGAACCAGTTCCATCTGTTTGTCTTTTGAGTTTAGTTGGTTGTAGTAGGTGATTTCATATTGTATCTTCCAGCTTTATCTAGAAGCAATTGTAATTGGTACGCACTCTTCAAGTTAGAGTTAACTTAAAGCTTGTCGCAATTAGCTAGAGGCTAGTTTGCTACAAAGGCATTAGAGTTAGTCCTTAGGTCTACAAAAGAGTTTATTTTGTAAATGTTGTTTGGCTCAGAGTTGTAGTGAAGAGTTTGGAAAAATCCTACTGAGTAGTAGGTCGTGGTTTTTTTACCTTTTGAGCCAGGTGTTTTCCACGTAAAAATCTCTGTGTTCTTTACTTTACTGCATATATTATTCCGCAACAGTAGATGTTGGAACACCAAGAAGAACCAGGTTCTTCTATAATGACAGCACTCGTAAATTGGACACCACACAAATCACCCTCCCTCCCCCCCTCTTGTGTGGTATTGACGTATAAAACATTAGTGGGGGTGCTTGGTAATTTGGGGTTGGCTGGTATGTGAGTGAAGGTGTTAGATAAGCTTGGTATTTGAGTGGGGATTTTGCTCTTTGTGCAACCATTACAGCTCCCACGTCTCTTTTCTTAGACACACCACCGGACTATAAAGCCTTATTTGTAGCTTGCAAGGCTTCAAAATTTGTAACCATACCGCTCTTAATACCTTCTTCAACCCGTCACCTAGTTTGATAATGTCGGAGAACTTGTGATTCTCAACCATCATTAATCGTTCATAGTATTGCGGGTCCTGAGCCCGGACAAAGAACTTGTTCACCTGCTCTTCCTCTAAAGCAGGTCGACTTTAGCAGCTTCGGACCTCCAGCGAGTAGCATACTCGCGAAATGTTTCCGTGGGTTTCTTTTTCAAATTATTGATATAGAACACATCTGGTGCTTTATCTGTGTTGAATCTAAATATGTCCATAAAGTCAGACGCCATACTTACCGAGTTCGACCACTTCTTGGGGTCTTGGCTGATGTACCAAGACAATGCATCTCCCTTCAAACTCCTCATGAACAGCTTCATGCGGAACCTTTCATCTTTTCCTACACCAACCATCTTGTCACAATAGGTCCTCAGATGGACACCTGGATCACCAGTACCGTCAAACATTTCAAACTTTGGAGGTTTGTACCCCTCGAGCAGCTCGACATCAGGTTGTATGCAGAGGTCTTCATAATTCAACCCTTTGATTCCCTTGGTTCCTTCGACACCCTGAACCTGGCTGGTCAGCTTCCTTAGTTCCTCAGCCAAATTCCTGATAAACAGATCTTTTTCATCAGACCCAGGTGTGTATGGGGTAGGTGTAGTGGAGTGTGGAATGGTCTCCATGTAGATAGGATTGTTATATGTGTGGAAATGGTCTTTCGTGGGGTTCTGAGGTCCTAGGATAAGTAGTGGAGTGTTATTCAGAGTGTGGCAAGTATTGCATTGTGTCGAGAGAGTTTGGTTCTTTGGCGGAGTGGCGTGATGGTGAGGTGCGGGATGATTATGTTGTTTTGGGATGTTTTGAGGAGGTGTAGGATTCGGGATGTTGACGTCTGGGACGTTAAGGGAAAATGATAGGTTTGCCAGATTCCAAACTTGATCAAGTTCTTCTTGAAATTTCAGCAATTTTTGTTCCATTGGTGACATGTTCTCATTTACAACCCGAATACCCTGGCCATCAGTGGCCTCTACCCTTTCAACCATGTTGTCCCTCCTGGCGTTGCTGGATTCTTCCATCATACTCTTGCCTTTGTTCTTGCTTTTAGAGGGATTAGGAGGAGGAGTAGGTAGAGGGCCCTTGGATCTTGTGCGATAAGCTGACGATGCCAGAGTGCACGAACTAACCTTTGGGGAGGGAATAAATAAATAAAGTAAAAAAAACAAAAGGTAGCCAAGTCAGTGAGGATTATGAAAAATATTGCAGTATTTAAACACATAATGCGGGAATGTAAAGCGTGTCCTAATCTGGGAACCTCTTTATGCCCAAGGTAGGCCTAGCGACAAGTTGATTTGGAGAACTTAAAATGCTAAATGCCTCATTTTATTGATAAGAAAATAGACAAATCCAAAAACGACCCTAAATAAACGAAAAAATAAAAGTCACCAATGGCCATTGGCCTTATTACATTGATGGAGAAAAGAAAGACATTCCTATCTACTTGGTCCCAGAAGGACCTTCCCTAGATTCGACATTCCTGTTTCCCTCGAACAGCTTTCCCAGCTCGCGAAGTCCCAGCAACAGGTATGCTCTAGCGAAATGTCCTCCTTCAGTTCCCTCAGCCTTTTGACAATCTTCGACCCTTTTGATGAATTTCTCCTCCAGCTCGACTATACCTCGTTCTAAGTATCCCAACCTCTTGTTGGTACTGATAGCCATGTCCTTCCACTCCTCGATCAGCTTCTCGTTAGATTTATGTATCTCGTGGTGCTCATCCTCGACTTCACGGATCCTTTAGCACAGCTGGTTGAACTTGACTTGCAATTCATCCCTCTCATCTATAATTATGTGGCCTCGAACGTACCCTGGCTCGCTCTGATCACCTCGATTATCTTCTAACCAACCAGGATAGAAAGGGGTACAACCGGCATGATACCGGTCTGGATCGATGGTGTCCTTCTAAAGTATAATCTTGCAGTGCCACAGGTGCTGGGCTTGGCATTTGTGAGGACTGTCATCATTTTGGAAGTCTGCTCGAAGATGGCTCATTTTGTCGACCCTGGGTATGACTTTCTTCCTACCCGCTTGCCTCATAAATCGAAGAGGGACGTAAGGGTATGTCCCCCTTAAATCGATTAGTATCAGAAATGGTGCATCTCGGGATCAAACGATGAACTCATCTGTCGGAAACCACTCAAACATCCATTGAACATGTTCTTCAGTCAGGTTAGCTCAACCCATCCCTCGGCATTCTCAGGCTGAGCGGACATGTCGGGGATGTAGTTCATTCGCTTTGGGTGGTGGAAAGCAATGTGGTCATCCCAGATCCTTCGATGAATGTCTTGTCGGTATTCGCCTCTTTGGAGGTGTTACATGAGCCAAAGTTGAAGTAACTGATTGCAATCTTCAAAGTGTCTTGCTCCTTGTTGACATTTTTCCAAGGCCCGATATATGTCTGCAATGATCATGGGAACAATGCTGAAGTCTTACCCCTCTACTCCTTCCATTAGTGTCTTAGTCACCATGGCCAGTCTTGTATGGATTCTCTCCTTCTTCATTGGAAACACGATCAAACCCAAAAAGCAAACCATGAAGACGAACACTTGGCGATGGATGTGTCCCAGGGAGGTGATAGCAAACTCGTCATGGTAGGTACGGTATGATTTGTTGTGGCTGTACCTTTCGCACAAATAGTCAAAAGGGATATACGACTCCTTCAAGCATACCAGTTCTACCTTCTTCTTCAGACCCATCATTTTAAGGAAACTTTTGCCTGTGCGGTTCTCAGGCATCAACAACCCCGGGGTTACACTAGGCCAACCAGTCCCCCTATCTCTTCTAGCGAAGGCGTCATTTCAATATCCCCGAAGCGGAACACAGATCTTTCACGATCCCAGAATAGGGTAGCAGCCTCTATTATCATTTTGTTAGGCTGGATTTCTAGGAGAGATGGTAGGTTGCCCAAGTATTTTCTGACGAGAGCTTTGTCGCTAGAGTGTAGGTCCTCCCACCAACTCAGCAGTCTTGGGTGGATATTGGAGACCATGCCGAATCTGGGGACTTCGTGCCTCATATTTCTACAAAGGAAATAAGGTTAGGCCCTTACCCCCACCGGACTTGACTATTTAATATCAACAATTAGCAGGAAGAATTTAGTTCTCCAAATAAATGCACAGAACGTGATGATGTCCATTTGGGTTTAGGGAAACCCGGTGGACTTTGGATAAGGCTATCTTAAAAGCTATCGTGCGGACGACACTTTAGCTTGACTAAGTTTGACCATGATGCATGCGACAATACAACAGAGTAAGGTTTATATGGGGTTTTAGACTGGTACCCTTGAGCGGACAACTCAAGGGGGAAAGGCACGGAATCGTCGACTGCACCGCTGATCGACTAGTTTTACCGCAAATAAGCCTTTCCGAATTCAGGGGGTAATAACATAGGAGGAGCGCAACCACTCATCAAGCGTTGCTATAGTATTTTGTTTGGAACGAGTGGAGTATGAATGTTGAGCATGATTATGCAGTAATAAGCATTAAAACAAATTGTCATGTATTTGCACGTTAAGGAAAGCGGTAAATACAGCAGTTATAATTTAAAGTGGTTACAAAAGAAAACAAAGAAACGTGTCAGTTTTATTTTGTGGAAGTAATAAATACTTGAAAAGGATAATTAATTTGCACATAAAGGAAAAGGGAAAGGATGCAAACATTAACAGAGTACAAATTCACGAAGCAGTTTGAAATGGTAAAAGCCTATAATCCCCAGCAGAGTCGACATGCTACCGCGCCCCCCTCTTTCCTCGCGGAGATCGGGGTTTATGACATTTTGGGTTGAGGAAACTCTTTCCTTTTGGGAAAGGGGTTTGCATTTTTTCAGAGAGTCGCCGCCTAACGATTTTAAAGGTATGTTAGGGCACCTAGGGTTTTATCTATAACTAACTTATTAATCAGAGATAGGGTAAGGGCTTGAGGTTATCCTAAGGGGAAGGTGTTAGGAACCCCTCAGGATCCACAAATGTGGTTCCCGGCCAAACAACTTTTGTGAATTTGTACGGTTTAGAAAACAAACAAATGAAGGCTCAAATAAGAGGGGATTTAAGCATGCAAGTGTTTGGAAACAGTTGTAGAAAGGCTATGTTTGAAAAGAGTTATAATCTAAACATTCAAAGTAAAGGGCATCCTAGGTTTGTAATAATATGGATCACAACAACGCAATACCTGGTATGACACTCCTCAGAGAGGGGTTACACGTGTATTAGTGCGTCGGTCATCATATCCATATTCTACCCTTCCCACCCCGTAGAGGTAATTAAAGCGCATACTGGTCATGAACTCTATTGCGTGTTGTTACCCGTCCCTTCCTATCAGCCCCAGAGGAGGATAGGACTACTATCCTAAAAGGGAAGTACTAGGCAGACCCTCAGGTTTGAAAGGTAAAATTCTAAAGCGACAAGTAAAGAACACATAGGACTGCAGTAAATGGGAACACATAGGAGCATATAAGAGGCTCAATTTTACCCCCGCAGATAATGCACACAATCAGCATGACTTAAACACAAGTAAGGACAGTGTTTTAATTCAGAACCTAAGATATGGTGTCTAAGTGAGCTCAGAAGATAAACAGACATGCAGATTTCTTTTTATTACTCAGAATGCCCTAATCAGTTTTGCCTACTGGTTTTAAAACCTGTTAGCCCTTAGACAGTAACATCATTCAGTTTTAGAAGGGGTTGATTACCTAAGGCTTGCCTAGGCGTGGGATTGTACATGATGGCTACCAGAATTATTAAACAGTTTAGAGGTTGTTTTACCTAAAACATGTTATTCTAAGTGATGTAAATCTGAGAATGCAAAGTCAGTTACCAATTCTTATTACAGGCAGACATGATAATCATATGCAATATTATTTTATACCCTTCATAAATCAGTAGTTTAAAACTTAGGAGTAGTTGATCAAATGCAAACGAAATCCTAGAGCATGGTATCTAATATGCACATATAAATGTAGGATGGTTCAGACCTGATTTTGAATGCACAGGCGTAACAATTTTATGTTGATTTTATTATCCTAGGAGCAGGAGTTCTAAGTGGTAGGCATGAGCATAAATTAGAGACATGCTATACGTTAAAGCAGTAAACATGACAACCTTAAAGACATGGTATCTAGTGCATGCTTGGCATGGTATGCAAGAGTGAGGGATTCATTAATTGTTTACCTAAGACATGATTTCTACGTGCAACATGGTAAAGTACAGATTTGTTAACACTCGTTTGAGGCAGGATTTAAATTTAGAATGCATGAACATGATCACAAGGCAGCATTTTCATTTATTATTACTGAACAGTCATAACAGCATTGAGACAAAGTGTGGAAAATAGATTCATGAAATCCTAAAAGCATGATTCCTAATGCACACATTAGTCCTAAGCATGATTTTTATTGCACACATAGGGAATGTAAACCTAAGAGCATGGATTCTACCCATCTATATCTATGGCATGCATAATTACCCCTTCCTTTTTACTATCCATCCCCCAAAAGTTGTTTACAATAAGTTATTACAGACCAAGGATTATGAATTACATAATTAAAATAGAGAAAAATAAGTAGCTATACTATAGGGAGCCTACAGATAAGCCCAAATCCTCCAAACCTCATGCCATATGGTATTTCACAGCCTTTCATAATCTGGGTGTGTCAAAATTCCCTAAGAACCTCAAGGGCTCCCAGGAAATGCTCACACCCAGACTTAGTAACCAAGAGTTGATCATGTGCAGTGTGGAACTGCCAACCTTAGTGTGTCAGAGTTCAGAGGGAGCTCAGGGGTCCCAAAGCAGTGCTCACACTGAGGGGGAAAAAGTTATGGTCTAAGAATAAAGTGAGTGCAAGAGAGGAAAAGAAAAGAGTAGAGTTAAAAGAACCTTTCTAAAGAATAGTTTATTTGAAATAGCTTGCAAAATAGTAAGTGAGTAGTTCAGGGAAAAACATTTTAGAATCAATCAACCAGCACCAAACAACACATAGTGCATAGAAATAATACAAGCAAGAAAGCAGGGATTGGGGACACATAGAAACAGATTGGGATAGATGTTAACATTAGAGAAGTACTAGAGTATCACAGACTGGTATAGAACTTAAGTAGTCAGAGTCACAGTTTGTCACAAAAGGTTCATGCCAAGGACTAAACAGAATCAGATTGAGGGAATACCGGGGAGAGGACAGCATGCAATACACATAGTTACACATAGACTCAGAAAAGGTCATATATTCAAGATTACATGGAGACTAGGTAACACATAGTGCAATTGTAGTATACTAGGGATCACAGAAGACATAAGCAGAATTACATTGAAAAAAACATGCAAGGGGTAGTACATATGCTGAGGCTAAAGAGAAAGGTACTAAGAACTAAAACAACAGAGCATACAAATTAGTTGCAAGTAGGACAACAGAACCATAAGTAGAAGTAGATTAAAAATAGTATATTGAAATACCCAAAGAAACATATTGTTTTGAAGCTTAAACATAAATTGGAGACATACCAGTTGGAAGGATAGCAGGTATGGAATGAAGAGTAAGCAAGTATATTAACTAGTCTTGGCTTTCAGCTGACTAGTAGCAAGCAAGCAATAAAGAGAAGAACAGTATGTGTGAGAGTAAGAGAGAGTGTTGAACAATGTGTATGTTCGTGTGTGTAAGTCTGTCCCAATGAGAGTACAAAAGAACAATATATATAGTAGTTTAAAATCTAGGTAAAATAAGGTAGGAATCAAATTGTCTAGTGATTATGGAACTCAGAATCAATCAAAGCAGAATCATCCCAAGTACTCCCTTAATTGAGGGAGTTGATTTCAAACGGTAAAAGACATGTAACAAATAAGGAAACAAAATAAGGAAAGACTTCAAATAGTACAGGTATAGAACAAGTAATTAAGGCTAGGTTCATAAAATTCGAATTAAAGGAACAATATTAAGAATCAGTAAATAATGTAGTCAACCACACAATAAGGCAGGAAAATAATTCAAAGGTCGGAAGTCAGTAAGGGTATCAATCACAGGAAATCAGGGATTCGAATAAAATTAGTACTAATTGGGGAAATTGCTACAAATTCATGTGAATAAATGAAATAACCACAGTATAGGCAAGAAGAGACAAATCAGAAAGCCTAGTAAGCACAATAGGATAAAAATCACAGAAACTCAGAACATATATATGAGAAACAAACATCTAGATAGTTATAATGAACAAATCAGCACAGACAAACTCATGATTATAATATAGTGTTAAAACTAGGGTTTTAACATAAAAAATTAAGATTAAAAAGCAATTTTAACACAAAGTCGTTTAAACATCAGAGAATCAGAGAAAAACATTAAAAGGACGAGAAATATGTTTTGAAGAAAAGCTCCAAAAACGCTAATGGAAAAATAAAGTGATGTTTTGAGAGATCGAACGGTTTTTTCACAAAACAAACGAAAATAGCTTAGAAGAACCTCGGATCTGTTACACATCTAAGAGGTACCACATAAGAGGTTAGGGTTTTCTAGAAGAATAACCTAGAAATAGAGAGACCGGCTTAGAAACCCATAGGTTTAGCTGGAAAATAAAAAGATCTTACTCGATCGAGCCATGGTGGCCTGAGAATGGTGAGCACAGGCCCGGGGGGTAAGAGAGTGAACCCTGGTCTCTAGAAGGCCTTAGAGACAACCACACCGGTGTACAGGAGCCGGGGGGGGAGGTAAGAGAGTGAACCCTGGTCTCTTGAAGACCTTATAGACAACCACACCGGTGTACAGGAGCCATGGGAGGTCTGAGGATGGTGAGGACTCCATGGCCTCCGGTGGAGAGGCAGCCGGAGAAGATGAAGGACCTCATCGGAGGTGGAGAGATTGGAAGTCTCTAGAAGAGGCTAGAGAGATAGAGAGATGAGAACCGAGTGAAAAATGAGGGACGGGGGGGGGGG
>ML249189.1:7891-53942 GCA_005239495.1 Nicotiana undulata
GGACCCAGTGGACCGCATTGAGGGAGTCACCTTCAGTCCACCCAGAGCTTCAAGGTATACCCGCTGGCGTTCGTGGGCCTTGGTGTCTCTCCTGCATTTGGATTCCTTATTGTCTTACTTTTTCTCCTAGTTTCAAGACAATTATATATTTCTTTCCAGACTCTGTATTTAGCACTCAGTTTAGATAGTCCGTGAGGTTGTGACACCCCGATTTTGGGATTATGCGATGCCGTTATCTTTACTATGTCATTACGTATTTTCAGAGTATTGTTACATTCCCGCTGTTTAAGTTATAAAGTATGATGGGTATTTCAGTTAAGATATGAAGGGTATTAATTTTCCCACTGTTGAATTGATTTAAAAATATTAACGTGTAGTTTACGTTGGCTTGTCTAGCGGGTTAAACGTTAGACGCAGTCACGGCCTGAAAGGTGGGAATTCGGGTCGTGGCATCGAGCTCATTCAGTCTAAGATCAATTAGAACTTCATTTGGTTGTAATGTAGGCTAAGGGACGGGTAGGATATATTTGGATATAGTGACTAACCTCCCTAAGCACTTTTAATACAATTACTTTTGCATTCAGAACCATACTTATGTCAGACCAGACATTCCACCACACTTCTATTTATACTACCCCAAACTTCTTTAGGTGCAATTGTATCAAGTCACCACTTATCAAGAATTTCATTTATTTATTTTCTTTTCTCCTTTTTTTTTCAAGTGGCGCTTATTCTTTCATTTTTTTCAAAACTCTGCACCATTTTCCTTATTTCATTGGTTCCACTTAAAAAATAAACCAACCACCCCACACTTTAACTTTTACATATTTCATAACAATTCAAGTGCTCATGGGAGGTAAAGGGGTTCAAATAGATGTGCCATTCAAACAATTAGGTAAGGTTTGTAATGTGGTTGCCAAAGAATTATGCTTATAGGCTCAACGGGGGTAACTACGATTTATCATATTTAGGTGGGTATACTTTATATATCTGGCTTAACAAAGAAATGCCTATATCACTTCTAAGACTGAATAAAGCTACTATTTCGCTTTGCAAATACACAGGGCAAGTTTTAGGCATCAAATGCAGAGCATAGAATACAATACAATACAACTCACACACACATGGCACATGAATCGCTCCAGATTGGCTTATCAAGACACTCTCATTTGAGTACTCAAGTCAGTTACAAACATACAATTTAAGGCACTCTAACAAGAATCAACAATTGAGACTAAGCGTCACACTCTAGCGTCTACTGTGTTCAGTTGTAACAACGCTAAGGGATTCTTTTCCTATCTCAGCTCATAGCCCATAAGTACCAACTAAAAACTGAAAAACAATATAAACAAAAACTAACTACACTCGGTTCAAGCAAAACCCTTGGAAAAGAACCGCGGCCCAAAGAAAAACCAAGGGGGGAGTTATTACACTACCTAAAACAGAAAATCTTTTTGGTGTTTTCTTTAGACTTACTTCCCTCAAGAAAACTATCTAGGAGATCCGTCGTCAGGAAGAGTCCAACATATTTTTGTTTTTTTTGGCCGACTTAGACCCTCAAGAACCTCATTGAATAAGATCCTTCGTCGGGACAAGTCGACTTAAATAATTAAACTACAACTTAACACATCACAACAAAACAAAACAAAACCCAAAAGAAAGCAAAAGAAAACAGATGACAATTATGTTTCTACATATATACACATACGATGAAACATCCCCTACCCCATACTTAAAAGGAAGACACGTCCTCTTGGCATACAAAATAAAGAACTTTGAGGTAAAGGAACTTCCCTGAAGGATCAATCTTGATCGGAGACTGTCCCCGGGTCCAGATTACATGCACGACCCATATCTCTCAGCCAACCCATAATTTTCTTTTCTGATTTAACCTGCTGGGTAGCCATTGCATCAACACGCGTTCTTAAGTCAGCGACCGAGGTACGCAATCCTGCCAACTCCTATTCTAGATTGTCCATCCTCTGACTCCGACTGACCCTACACGGGCCTGCTACGTCGGTAACATGCTCATGAGCGGGCATCTTCTCTCCCATTTCTACCTTCTCGTCCTCCTCCTCCTCAGTCTCATCCTCCCCGTCATCACCACCAGCCTCCACAGGATCCTTCCCAGTAGTTACCTTTTCCATTCGAAAGGCGGCCTCTTTCGACACTTTGTCATCTACCGCCAAATTTTCCGGCACCCAGGCTGCACGGCATAATCTAGTGACAAGAGAGGGAAGAAAAATCCATACCTATTAATTGGACAGCAAATAAACATCTCCTCGTGCATGATATTGGCCACATCAAAGTCATGGACCTTCATGAAACACCAGATCAAACAAACACGAGGAGCATTCACCTCCGTGGTGTTGTGGGACGGGATCAGGCGCTTCAAAGGTGAGTGCCGATGACTTGAATGTATTCTCGTATTTATACCACTTAACCTCCTTTCCAGGGGCACATATAGTTTTGAAGGAACGTCTCCTACTGAATAAAGCGTCTACCATACGCCTCATAGAAGTCGTCTATCTCCGCCACGGGACCTGGCAGCTGGTAGGCTCTCCTAATGGCTTCCACAGAGGTGTCCACAAGCCTTTTCGCACGGTGACCACATCATTCCTGTTCTCCGAAATGTTTGCATAGAATTCTCTCACCACCATCGCATTGGCCTCTACGACTTTTCAAAGTAAACATCCAACCGACGCCTGAGAAGCTCATTGTAAATCTTTGGACAGTCAAGATGGAGGGACGCTGTATCCATGCCACATTCTGGTATTGGCACCTTTGATTCCTTATCAACAAACCGTTCCTGAGCCTTAGCGGATATAAACTTGTTGCTATCATAAGAACGAGCATCAGTTGACGCTCGTGCTCTAGATGATTCTGCTTGTCTGCTGGAGGAAGGGCCGGTGGCTTGGCGTTTTCTGGGGGTGCCATTGTACCTACAATAAGGAATATCATTAGCGCAGTACGAAAGAAGTGAACCAACTGTGGTTACTCAGACTTCACCCTTACAATTGGTCACAATTATCATTGACACTCATTGTGGAATTTTAATAAATACTTGGTGGGCATCATTTACCGGAGCCCCCAATTAATCAAGTTGTAACCCAATTACCACCACAATTTCCCAAATTCAACCAACTAAAGTAAGAGATACAACTCCACAAATACCACCGCCCACAAGCACTAAGAATACACTACAAATTACTTCTAAGAAAAGAGAAGAGAAACTACTACCTAACAAAGAATTAAAAAGAAAACCTAACAAAAATGGCAAAGAGAAAACATACCCGTGGTGTGAGAAGATAGTGAGAAGTGAAGAAGTGTGTTGGGGGTTGAATGAGCAATGAACTTTGTGAGGATTAGGGTTTTGGTATTTTGGGGAGGGGAAGAGGCATGTGTTTTTGGGTGGGGAGAGTAAGAGTTTTAGGGGGAATTAGTTGAGGGGGGAGGGAAAAGTGTTTGATTGGGAATAGGAGAAGGGGGGTTCTTTTTTTCATTATTTTTAGGTTGGGGGTATAAGAGAAAAAAAATTAAAAATCTAAATAAATAAAATAAAAAATAAAAAACTAAACTACTAAAAACCAAACCTGTCTGGCGAACCTCACTAGCGCGGTCATAGCACGGCTGCGCTAGTTAGACAGACTGCTGGGCGATATGCGCAGCCACTAGCACAGTTGTAGCGCGCCCACGCTAGTAGCGTCGAGACGAGGAAGAATGGAAGCCCATTAGCGCGGCCGCGCTACTCCCAGGCAGATTGAACTTTGATTTGCGCGACCACGCTACTCCCAGGCAGAATGAACTTTGATTTGCGCGGCCACTAGCGCAACCACGTTACTTGGACCTCAAAAATTTTCACTTTTTTTTCTACCTTTTCCCTCAGCGTCACCGAATTTCTCCCTCGCCTAAGCACACCTACATATGTTAGTACTTACAAAAATCCAACTACTATTCTACTACACTAAAAATCACTACACGTTGGGTTGCCTCCCAACCAGCGCGTTAGTTAATGTCGTGGCACGACAATTACAACAAGTCAATGTGTTACCTCCATGCAGTGCCTGATTTAACGTCGTGGCACGACACATATGAGCGCATTTAAGGCTCGCTCGACCTTTGAGGTTCAGTCAGATGTATCACTGACACTTCCTTGGTTTCATCCATGCCCACATACGATTTTAATCTGTGCCCGTTGACTCTAAATGTGTGGGAATCTTTTTCTGATGCAATCTCTATGGCACCTGAAGGGAGCACTTCGACCACACGAAATGGCCCAGACCATCGTGACTTGAGTTTGCCCGGAAATAACCTTAATCTTGAGTTATAAAGCAACACCATATCTCCGGGTGTGAAGTTTTGCTCAACAATGTTCTTATTGCGCAACCTCTTCATTATTTCCCTGACAACCTCGTGCTCTCGAAAGAAAGATATCTGAATTCATCTAGCTCATGCAATTCTGTGACTCTATTTGTGCCCGCAGCCTCAATGTCCAGATTTAGTTGTTTCAATGCCCACCAAGCTCGATGTTCTAGTTCCACTGGCAAGTGACAGGCCTTCCCGAACACCAACATTTATGGTGACATACCAATTGGTGTTTTGAAATCGGTTCTGTAGGCCCAAAGTGCATCATCTAGCTTTTTTGCCCAATCAGTTCTTGTGGCGTTCACAGTCTTAGTCAGCACACTTGTGATGACCCAAAAGGTCATCCTATGAAAATTTAGCTAAATCTGTGTTTTGTGGCCCCAAAAGCCTCCGTTAATCTCACCTCGATATGCGTGCACAGCCGGCGGGTAGCCGGGAAGATTTTATGTGAAAACTTGATGAAAAATGAAATTTCTAATAATTAATTGATTGAAGTTGACTTTGGTCAAAATTTTTGGTAAACGGACCCGGACCCGTGATTTGTCGGTCCTGGAGGGTCCGTAGGAAAATATGGGACTTGGGCGTATGCCCGGAATCGAATTCCGAGGTCCCAAGCCCGAGAAATGAATTTTTTAAAGAAAATTATTTTCTGAAAAATATAAAGGATTTTAAAAATGAATATTTATGTGAAAACCGTGTTACCGGGCCCGTATTATGGTTCCGGAGCCCGGAACAGGTTTAATATATGTTATGTGAGCTATCTGTGAAATTTGGTGTAAAACGGACTTGAAATGACGTTTTTCGGATCAAAATCAGAATAATTGAACCTTGTGAAGTTTTATGAAAATTCTATGAGTTTTGAGGTTTAATTCATTGATTTTGATGATATTTTTGTGATTTAAATGCTTAAACAAATCCGTAGGATGATTTGGGAGTCGTGTGTGTTTTTGGTTTTGAGACCCGAGGGCTCGGGTGAGTTTCGGGTAGCTAACGGGGTGCATACAGTGAAAAATCTGGTGTTTTTGATGATTTGCTGGTGTCTGGTGTAATACCCTTCGCGAACGCGGCCAAGGGCTCGCGAACGCGAAGGGTAAATTATGGTGGCCTGGGTTTTACTCTACGCGAACGCGTAGAGGGAGACGCGAACGCGGAGCACTGGACAGTGCTTCTACGCGAACGCGTCCCCAAGGGTGCGAACGCGTAGGTTTAGGGTGAGGTCGGGGGGCAGGGTAGCTTTGTTCTTCGCGAATGCGGGCGTAGACTCGCGAACGCGAAATCCTAGGAAGTCAGACCTTCGCGAACGCGGCCCTGGCTCCGCGAACGCGTAGGTCCCAGCAGTAACCCTTCGCGAACGCGGCCAGTGGCCCGCGAACGCGAAGGGCAAGTTCGCCCAGTGATTTTTAATTGTCAAAAACAGAAACCTTACGGGATTTAACCCACTTCTTCTTAAACCTCTTCTTCCCCACTTCCCCTTAGGCGATTTTGAAGACTTCCATCACCATAGCTCCATAGGTAAGTGATTTCTTCCATTTTTCTTCAACAACCACTAGAATCTAGGCCTAAAATCCTAAAATCAAAGTAGAAATTAGGGGTTTTGGGTAGAGTTAGGGTTTATGAGATTTTGGGTAATTCAACCTCAATTTGGGGTCGAATTTCAAAACAAAGTATATATTTGAACTCGTGGGGGTATGGGTAATCGGGTTTTGGTCCGAGCCTCGTGTTTGGACCAAGCGGGCCCGGGGTCGAATTTTGGTATTTTTGGAAGAATGCTAGGAATTGTATATTTAGGCTATGGGATTGTATTAATGAGTCATTATTGATATTAATAAGTTAATTATGATATTGTCGTTTCGGAGTTGAATTCAAAAGGAAAGGCGGTATTAGAGGCTTGAATTGCTATTCTTGGACCCGAGGTAAGTGTCTCTCCTAGCTTTGGTGAGGGAATATGTATTGTGTGCTATGTGCTATGTGTTTATCATGTTCAATGCATAGGTGAGGTGACGAGTACCTATGCATTGTGTGTCAAGCATGCCCGTGAGTCTATTTTTAGAGAATTCTTGTTGTTATTTCCATATTCATGGTATCGTGAAATTGTCTCTACTTGGAAGTTGATTGTTGTTGAAAATCCTTATTGATAAACTTGTTATGTGAATGGTTCGATTGAGAGCCCAATTGTAAAGGATATACCTGAAAGGAGTGGTTATAGCTGAGACCCTTGCCGGGAAATTGTTATGAGATTGACTGATAGTATTCCCCTTGACGGGTGATTATGACTTGTGTTTCCACTATGTTGCATCCCTTGCCATTTTGATAATCGTCATTGTTATGGAGGAAGAGTGTAAAGCATGAAGGGTGATTCCGTGCCATGATTTACATTGATTACATCATATATCGCTTATGAGGAAGAGAGTAAAAGCACGAAGGGTGATGCCGTGCCATGATTTATATTGATTAGATCATATATTGCATAGTGAGGAAGAGAGTAAAAGCACGAAGGGTGATGCCGTGCCATGATTCATATCATTTTATATTGTACATCACATTGTGAGGAAAAGAGTAAAAGCACGAAGGGTGATTCCGTGCCGTTATGTGCATTTCTAGCATTTATACTGGTTTCATTAGCATCATTGTTAAATTGCCTTTCTTGGTTACCTCTATATGCTTAATTGACTGTTTTATCTCACTTGTTATCCCATTATCTGCTCCCGTACCCCATGCTTATATGCTAATTCTTGTTCTTTTCCATGTTATGTGTTGTAGAATAGGACATGTTATCGGTTGTTGTCAAGTCTAACCTCGTCACTACTTCGGCCGAGGTTAGGCTCGACACTTACTCAGTACATGGGGTCGGTTGTATTGATGGTACACTGCACTTCTTAATGTTGTGCAGATCCCGCGGCCAGACCCAGTGGACATCGTTGAGGGAGTATCCTCCAGTCCACCTCAGAGATTTCAAGGTAGACCGCTGACATTCGTGGGCCTTGGCGTCTCTTCTATCACTAGCTCCTTACTCTGTCTTGTATTTCTTCTAGTATTTCTGAGACGGATTATGTACTTTTCTTTCAGACTTTGTATTTAGCACTCCTATAGAAAGTTCGTGAGTTTGTGACTCCCGGTTTTGGGGCTTATGCAATGTATTGGATTTCGTTCTCTTCACTTAGCTTTGAAATTTATCTATTTTCGTTGTTAAAAATTATAAACTGATTCTAGTTAATTCTGTTAGTTCTGTGTTAACAAGTTAGTTTAACTGTACACGTTGGCTTGTCTAGCGGGTTCAACGTTAGACGTAGTCATGGCCTGTGGGTGGATTTTCGGGTCGTGACAAGTTAGTATCATAGCTCTAGGTTGCTTAGGTCTCACAACTCACGGACAACTTGGTAAAGTCTGAGGGATCGGTACGGAGACGTCTGTATTTATCCCCCAGAGGCTGCAAAGTTAGGAATAACTTGACATCTTTCATTCTATGTCGTGCCAAGTGAATTCTAAATACTAATTGAGTCTCTAATTACTCTCTCGCAGATGGCGAGAATGCGTGCTTGCTCATCGACCGATCAGCAGCCTGATCATCCTATTGCAGCTCCTACGAGGGGCCGAGGCCGAGGCAGAGCTAGAGCAGCGGCTCCAGTAGAGGACCCACAGGTAGACTATGCCGGTGAGGTTCCTACTCGGACGGTCCTAGTTGGACCAGCTCAGGTCCCAGAGGGATTCATTGCTATCCTAGTACTTCAGGACGCTCTTGTTCGTCTAGTAGGACTCATGGAGAGTGTAGCACAAGCAGGTCTTCTTCCTACTGCACCATCCGTCTCTCAGGCTGGGGGAGGTACCCAGACTCCTGTTATTCATACCCCAATAGCAGGTTGCCACTCCGTTTCAGATTCCAGCACCTCAGACAACCGGAGTAGCTCAGTCGGGTGTTGTGGCACCGACAGTTGAGGGAACAGCTATGTCAGCAGATGCCCTATGGAGGTTGGATAGGTTCACCAAGTTATTCACTGCTACGTTTACTAGTGAACCGTCAGAGGATCTCCAGGATTATTTGGACAACTGCCATGAGGTTCTTCGGAACATGGGCATAGTAGAGTCCAATGGAGTTGACTTTGCTACCTTTCGGTTATCTGGCGCAACCAAGACTTGGTGGAAGGATTATTGCTTGACCAAACCAGCTGGGTCTGCACCTTTGACTTGGACTCAATTCTCAGAGGTATGCTTGGGGAAGTTCCTTCCCATTACTTAGAGAGAGGATCTTCGGAGACAGTTTGAGCGTCTCCAACAGGGTTCTATGACAGTCACTCAGTACGAGACCAGGTTTATCACCCTATCCAGGCATGCAATAATGATACTTCCCACTGATCGGGAGAGGGTTCATAGATTTATTGAGGGTTTGGCCCAGCCTATCAGACATCAGATGGCTAGGGAGTCAGGTACTGATATTTCCTTCTAGGATGCGGCCGATGTGGCTAGAAGGATTGAGATTATTTTACCACAGAGTGGTGGTCAGGGGGCTGACAAGAGGCCCCGTCACTTTGGTAGATTCAGTGGAGCCTCATCTGGAGGCAGGGATTCTTTCGGCAGAGGTCAGTCACCCCGACCTTTTCAGTCAGCACTTCAGGTATCTCACCGTGCACCACCAGCTCCTATTAGTGCACCACCAGCACCTATCAGTGCACGACCACTTCAGAGTTACCAGGGTGGTTATCAGGGTTGTCCGGGGCAGTTCCAGAGTCCCCAGCCATATCAGCAGAGGCTGTGTCATTCTTGTGGTGTTCCGGGGCACGTTTCCAGGTATTACCCCCGAGCTTCTAGTGGTCCCCAGTATCAGGGTTCTCGTGCCATGGTTCCAGTGTCAGGCGCACCCCCACCCCCTCAGCCAGCTAGGGGTGGTGGTCGTGGTGCCATAAGTGGAGGTCAGACTCATAGAGGTGGAGCACATGCCACGAGGGGGAGGGGTCAGGTCGAAGCAGGTCGACCCAGAGATGTTCAAATTGGAGGGGATCCGCCCCGTTGTTATACTATTCCTTCCAGGCCAGAGGCTGAGGTCTCTGATGCAGTCATCACAAGTACGGTATCAGTTTGCAGCCGAGATGCTTCGGTGTTATTTGATCCGGGTTCTACTTTCTCCTATGTGTCTTCATATTTTGCCCCTTATTTTATCATGCCTCATGATTCTTTGAGTACTTCTGTGTATGTGTCCACCCCGGTGGGCGATTCTATCGTGGTAGGTCGAGTCTACCATTCTTGCTTAATTGTTATTGGTGGTTTGGAGACTTGGGTAGATGTATTGCTCCTTGATATGGTAGATTTTGATGCTATATTGGGTATGGACTGGCTATCCCCCTACCATGCTATTCTGGAATGTCATGCCAAGACAGTGACCTTAGCCTTGCCTGGAGTACCTCGTTTAGAGTGGAGAGGGACTCCCAGTCATTCTTCTGGTAGAGTTATTTCTTATATGAAGGCTCGACGCATGGTCGAGAAGGGTTGTTTGGACTATCTGGCCTATGTTCGTGATCCTAGTGCCGAGGTTCCTTCGATAGAGTCCGTGCCCGTGGTTCGTGCGTTTTCAGAGGTATTCCCTACTGACCTGCCGGGTATGCCACCCGACAGGGATATTGATTTCTGCATTGAGGTAGCTGAGGGCACTCAGCCCATTTCTACTCCCCCGTATAGTATGGCTCCACCAGAGTTGAAGGAATTGAAGGAGCAATTACAGGACTTGTTGGATAAAGGCTTCATCAGGCCTAGTGTTTCTCCGTGGGGTGCTCCAGTGTTGTTTGTCAAGAAGAAGGATGGCTCGATGAGGATGTGTATTGACTACCGACAGTTGAATAAGGTTACTATTAAGAACAAGTATCCTTTGCCGAGGATTGATGACTTATTTGATCAGCTTCAGGGTGCTTCGGTGTTCTCCAAGATAGACTTGAGATCTGGTTATCATCAGATGAGGATTAGGGCTTCTGATGTCCCTAAGACAGCTTTTCGCACTCGTTATGGGCACTATGAGTTTTTGGTGATGTCTTTTGGGTTGACTAATGCCCCCATTGCATTCATGGAAATGATGAACCGAGTGTTCAGACCTTATTTGGATTCGTTCGTGATCGTGTTTATAGATGATATCTTGATCTACTCCCGTAGCCGAGAGGAGCATGAGTTGCATCTTCGGGTTGTTCTCCAGACTCTGAGGGATAGGCAGTTGTACGCCAAGTTTTCTATGTGCGAGTTCTGGTTGAGTTATGTGGCATTCTTGGGCCACGTGGTGTCAGCAGAAGGCATTCAGGTGGATCCGAAAAAGGTTTCAGCAGTTAGAGATTGGCCTAGGCCCACTTCAGCCACAGAGATTCAGAGCTTCTTGGGCTTAGCAGGATATTATCGCCGATTTGTGGAGGGCTTTTCATCTATAGCAGCCCCGATGATCAGGTTGACCCAGAAGTGTGCTCAGTTCAGGTGGTCAGATGAGTGTGAGGCGAGCTTTCAGAAGCTCAAGACAGCCTTTACCACGACACCAATGTTAGTATTGCCCTCAGGTTCAGGACCGTATACCGTGTATTGTGATGCTTCACGGGTGTGGCTTGGTGCAGTGTTGATGCAGGACTGTAAGGTTATGAGAAGAACCATCCCGTTCATTATTTGGAGCTTGCAGCTATTGTTCACGCTTTGAAGATTTGGAGGCACTATCTGTACGGAGTGCCATGTGAGGTGTTCACGGATCATAAGAGTTTGCAGTACCTGTTCAAGCAAAAGGAGTTGAACATGAGGCAAAGGAGGTGGTGAGAGTTGTTGAAGGATTATGATATTACTATTCTCTATCATCCGGGGAAGGCCAATGTGGTGGCCGATGCTTTAAGCCGGAAGTCAATTAGCATGGGTAGTCTTGCTTATTTGTCAGTCGGAGAGCGACCTCTTGCTTTAGTTCTGTGTTATCAAGTTAGTTTAACTGTACACGTTGGCTTGTCTAGCGGGTTCAACGTTAGACGCAGTCACGGCCTGTGGGTAGATTTTTGGGTCGTGACAACACTCTTGATTTCTCTATTCAACACTTCAGCCTGTCCACTAGTCTGAGGATGTATGGGGTTTCCACTTTGTGGCACACATCGTACTTTGCTAGCAATTTCTCGAAGGATCGATTGCAGAAGTGAGTGCCTCCGTCGCTGATAATGGCTCTTGGGATCTCAAAATGGGTGAATATATTCTTCTTCAAAAACCCCACCACCACCCTTGCATCATTGGTGGGGAGTGCTGCAACTTGCACCATTTGGACACATAATCTACATCAACAAATATGTACTTATTGCCGTATGAGCTGACGAAGGGGCCCATAAAATCTATCCCCCATACATCGAACACTTCAAACTCTTGAATTGTGTTCATGGGCATCTCATGGAGACGGGAAATGTTCCTGGTTTGCTGACATTCATCATATCCCTTCACCCATTGGTGTGCATTCTTGAACACAGTTGGCTAGTAAACCTGACTTCTAGAACTTTTGCTGCCGTCCTGACTCCTCCAAAATGCCCGCCATATGCCGATGCGTGACATGAATGCAAAACAGAAGATTGTTCTATCTCAGGGACACACCTCCGGATCATATTGTCAATAAAAATTCTAAACAGATAAGGTTCATCCCAGTAATACATGCGACAGTCACGGTAAAACTTTTTCTTTTGCACAGAGGAAAGGTCATAGGGCTCTATATCACTTTCCAGGTAATTCGCAATGTCTGCATACCATGGAACTTCCTCAAGGCTTGTGGCGAGTAGCTGCTCGTCTGGAAAGGCTTCCAGAATATCCTCTGCCTCAACTGAGTTTTCAGCTCCTTCAAGTCGCGATAGATGATCAGCGACTTGGTTTTCCGTGCCCTTATGGTCACGAATCTCCTGGTCGAACTCTTGCAGTAGCAGCACCAAGGTGCGATTTGGACTCCTTCTATTCAATCAAGTACCTGAGAGCAGCGTGATCAATGTATACAATTACCTTAGAGCCAATCAGGTATGATCTGAACTTGTCGAAGGCGAACACCACCACCAACATCTCATTTTCAGTCACAATGTAGTTCAGCTGGTCTCCACTTAACGTTTTTCTTGCGTAGTAAATTGGGTGCATTATCTTGTCTTTCTGATGTCCTAGCACTGCTCCTACTGCATAGTCACTGGCGTCACATATGAGTTCGAATGGTTGCTCCCAGTCGGGGGCAACAATGATGGGTGCCGTGACTAACCTCTTTTTCAACTCCTCAAATGCTACCTTGCAATAATCAGAAAACATGAAAGGGTGATCTTTTTCTAACAACTTACACAAAGGGTTGGCAGTTTTTGAGAAGTCTTTGATGAATCTCTGGTAGAAATCGGCATGCCCGAGGAAGCTCCTGATTGCCTTGACTGAGGTGGGAGGTGGAAGCTTTGCTATCACATCAACTTTCGCACGATCCACCTCGATTCCCTTGCTTGATACCAGGTGTCCCAAGACTATACCGTCTTGTACCATGTAATGACACTTTTCCCAATTGAGTACAAGGTTAGTCTCGATACACCTCTTCAACACACAGGTCAGATTTGTAAGGCACTCATCGAATGAGTTTTCCACCACTGAGAAATCATCCATGAACACCTCCATTATATCTTCGACCATGTCAGTGAATATGGCCATCATGCACCTTTAGAATGTGGCGGGTGCACTGCATAGGCCAAAGGGCATCCTCCGAAAGGCAAAAATCCCATATGGACATGTGAACGAGGTCTTCTCTCTGTCCTCTAGTGCAATGGATATTTGGTTGTACCCTGAGTACCTATCCAGAAAACAGAAGTGGGACCTCCCTGCCAGTCTGTCAAGCATATCATCAATGAAGGGAAGTGGGAATTGGTCTTTCCGGGTGGCCATATTCAATTTCCTATAGTCCATGCAAATTCTCCAGCCTGTGACGATTCTTGTAGAGATCAGCTCATTGTTATCATTTTTCACCACTATCATACCACCCTTCTTAGGAAGACATTGCACCAGGCTAACCCAGTTGCTATCAGAGATGGGGAAAATGATTCCCCATATAGCCACTTAATAATATCCTTCTTCACCACTTCCTTCATATTGGGGTTCAACCTTTTTTGGTGTTCCCTAGAAGGTTTGTGCCCCTCTTCCAGCAGAATTTTATGCATACGATTTGGGCTGATCCCCTTAATGTCTGCCATGGTCCACCAATTGGCAATCTTGCACTCCGTGAGTACCTGCAAAAGCTGTTATGCCTGCACATCTAACAAACTGGATGAGATAATAACAAGTAATGTGGAGCTCCTGGGAACGCATACCTGAGATGGGCGGGCAGTGGCTTTAACGCCAGCTTTGGTGGTTCTTCTATGAAAGGCTTGGCTGGACGAGTTTCTCTTTTTTTTTCTAAGTGTAGGGGCTCAAATTCCAGTGATCTCTTCCAAAAGCCTTTGCCCTCAAGAGCTAGCACCCACTCCGCCTTTGCCCTCAAATTCCATTCATAAGACATGCAGCAAAGGGGTCCTCAATAGTCAGGGACTCATCATCCTCTTCCAGGATTACATCCACGACATCAATAAGAGAACAATTGGCGAATTCACTTGATCGCCTCATGGATTTCTGCATGTTGAATGTTATCTCTTCATCGTTCAACCTCATCTTGAGTTCCCCAGTTTCACAATCAATGAGAGCTCGCCTCGTGGCCAAGAACGGCCTTCCCAAAATTATGGGAATTTCTTCATCCACTCTACAATCCAGAATCACAAAATATGCAGGGAACACAAATTTCCCTACCTGCACCAACACGTCATCCAGAATACCTGAGGGCCTTTTCATGGTTCTGTCAGCCAATTGCAACAACATAGACGTCAGTCTAGCTCTTCCAATGCCAAACCTCTTATAGATAGCCAGGGGCATAATATTAATGCTGGCCCCCGAATAACAGAGTGCCTTGGAAAATGCAAAGTTACCAATAGTGCAGGGAATTGTGAAACTCCCTAGATCAGACAATTTCTCAGCAATTGGTCTAGTCACAACATCACTGCATGTCAGAGTCTTTGTGGCCAAGTCTTGGAAGTAAAATTTTTGGGACATCAAGTCCTTCATCATTTTTACATAACCAGGCATATCCTTCAAAGCATCGATCAAAGGAATATTTACCTGAATTCGTTTCAACATCTCCAAGAATTTCTTGTACTGCTCATCTTTTTGGTACTTGGCCAGCCTTTGGGGGAATGGTGCTGGAGGTCTCTTCTTCCCAGTGATTTGGGCTTTCTCTTTGTCAGACACTACCTCTACTACCGGTTCCTGGGTTGTCTTAACTTCTTTCTCAGCCTCAATTTGTGTGTTGGTTTCTTCCTGGGCAGGCTACACTGTCACCTCGGTCAGTCTTGCTGAATCATCTATTTCAATGGGCACTGGTAAAAATGTCTCAGCTTGTGTGCTTTCTCGAGCCCTTTCTTACTCCAAGTCTAGGTCTTTGCCATTGCGTAGACTCACTGCCATCAGTTGCTTTGGGCCCTGATCTTTTGGATTTACCTAATTGTCTGTAGGCAATGTCCCATGAGGATGATTATTCAAAGACATCGAGATCTGGCCTATTTGCACTTCAATATTCTTTATGGCTGACTCATGTGCATCTACTATTTCACTCATTTTTGCATTTGACCCAATAACCTGCTGTATCATTGCCTCGAGTCTGGCAAACCCATCTTCTTGTGTCCCACCATGTTGTTGCTAAGGAGGATGATAAGCCTGCCGCTGATTCTGATTGTTGTACTCCTGTGGCCTTTGGTAGGGTGCCACATTACCGTGAGGTCGCATGGCTCCCATATTTCTATTTTTGTGCTGCGGCTGGACTGTCCCGTATGGATGATTCTACTGGACCCAATTCTGACAACCCTGTCTCTGGCCCCCTGGCCCCCATAATTAGATACATAATTCATGTTCTCAGGGTAGTGATGATGATCAATTTCAGCATTCCACTGGCTACCAAGTGGCTGACTAATGCAAGATGTGCATAAGCACCCATTGGTTGTATCTACAATGTACACCTGCTGCTTCTGCCCTGACTCTTCCACCCTTTTGGTGAGGATACTCATTTGTGTCATTAAGGTGGCCATATTTTCAGCAAGAGTGTTGGCTGGATCTAAGGCCACTGAGTAAACTACTGGAGTGATGGGTGCATTCTGGTTGTCCACCCCAACTTCTGTGCCATTTTGTCCAACAGGATTTGGCCTTTCTCCATGATTTGCTCAAGAATGCTCCACCATCTGAAGCATCAACATTAGCCTTCACGCTATCTTCCAGACCCATGTAAAACCGCTGCCCTAACATCTTCTCAGGAATACCGTGGTGCGGACATATAACCAACATCCCTTTGAATCGTTCCCATATTTCTTGCAATGTTCTGTTGGTTTCTGTCTGAAGCTCAAAATTTCATCAATTTGATGAGCAGTCTTGTTGGGTGGATGAAACTTATTTACAAATTTCTTAACCAACTCGTCCCATGTAGTGATGGAATTTATAGGGAGTGAATTTAGCCAAGTCTGGGCTGCTCCTGTCACTAAGAATGGAAACAACAACAACTTTATTGCTTCCTGAGTCACGTTTGGATGCCTTTGAGTTTTGCAGATTGACAGGAAATTCTTCAAATGTTGTTGAGGATCTTCAATGTATGACCCCGAGAATAGTCCCTTGTTTTGCGACAAGTGTAACATGTTGTTTGTGATCTGAAAAGATTCAGCCTGTATCTGCGGGACTACTATTGCTGTGGCCAAATTCTCCGCTGTGGGTTGTTGTGACCAGTCATATAAAGGAGCCTCTGGCACAAGAGGCGGCACTACCTGCGCAGCTGGGTCTACCATGTTATCCCTATTGTTGTTTCTGTTGTTAACCAGCTCTTCCATGTCTGGTTCAAGTTATTCAGTTGATTGTTGTTGTTTGTTTTTCCGGTTGGCCCGATTCAAGGCCTTGAAAACTTTTTCGGGATCTGATAATGCTTCAAACACTTCACCAGTTCTCGATGAGTTTCTAGGCATGCACCTGTACAACCAAGTTAACAAACGTTAAAACTTCAATGTATGGATTGAAAATGAAGAAAATTGACTACATTAAGAATTTTTGTATTTCTTCCAACTGTAATTGATAACACCGTTAATTCCTCGAAAACAGAGCCAAAATTTGATCACGCCTAACTATGCCTTATAAAAAGGACTAAGCGGTCGTTGCAAATATAATCCGGGTATTTATCCCAAAGTCGAATCCCACAAGGAATTAACCTATCAATTACTTTTGTCAGACTCACTGAATTCTCCGTAATCAACTTCCCAGATATTTTGAATAACAATTGGTGATTTTTTTATTAACTATAATTGAATAAAATTAAGTAAACTAAAAGTTAACTATAACTGCGTTGTAAACAAATAAGAGAAGGATCTAAGGTTGTGATTTCCCCTATTGATGGAATCCCTTCCTGTTATGTTTCATACAGTTTTGCCTAATCGTTCTATCAATCATGAGCACTCTATTTACCGTAAATCTCTCCCGAGTAATTACGACAATTTACTAGCCACACTCTCCCGAGTTACGATAGTTGGCTTTTATTACAACTCACTTAGATCGCACCCAAGGTTTCGGTATCCCTAATCCCATCTTTAAACCATTGGTTATTGATCCCTCATATACTTTGGGAGTGGTGTTGTTCAACAATTACCTAAATATTCACTCTCTCCCGAGTAATACATACTAAATAGGCACAACTAATTAAGGGCCATTCAATCAACCACAACAAGAACGTAGTTGAACAAATAGAGATTAAACTGGGCAAACTATATTAACACAACAAGAAGTTCATCCTTCAACAGGTTTCATCAAAACCTTAGAATAAATAATTAGGT
The DNA here is from genome assembly GCA_005239495.1 of Nicotiana undulata. Classification (NCBI taxonomy): domain Eukaryota; kingdom Viridiplantae; phylum Streptophyta; class Magnoliopsida; order Solanales; family Solanaceae; genus Nicotiana; species Nicotiana undulata. The sequence goes on from ML249189.1 coordinate 25,126, forward strand.
ACTCATAATTGTGCTCATAATAACAACATCAAAATTCATCTTGAATGATAAAAATAAAAGGAAGAAAGGTAGAACTCGATGCCGAATTATCCTCCATGCCTCTTGCCTCTCTTTGCCTTGAACTAAACCTTAAAAACCTTCATATCCTCTCTTTTGGGCGAGCTGGACCTTTTATAGGTTAAGTGGAATTGCTCTCAAACTTCCAAGTTTACCCCTGAAATTACCGCGTGCTGGACGGACTAGAGCGGCCGCGCTAAATGCAATGTACATTGTCCCGTTTATGTTGGACTATCGCTGCCGCACTCTTGACCGTGCTTGGGCCACGTTAATGGCACTTTATTCTGCCATGTTCCTTCTGCTCTAGTGTGGCCGCGCTTGGCCCACGCTAGAGCGGGTCAACTATTTTTCTCTTTTTCTCTTCCTTCTTTCACACGCACTCAACTCCGAGGGGATTTCCTTACTTTAATTTAGCTCCAAACACTGTCCTATGTCCTCAAAAGCACGACTTGCTCCTGCAAAACATAACATTCACAATTAGAGCCATTTTATCGTCATTTAACCTTCCTAGAACAGTGAAGCATAGTAAAGTTGGGGTATAAATAGTCGCTAAACTACATGAATCTAGCCTATTATTGAGTATCAATGATGAAAGAACTGCTTTTCACAGAATGTATGTCAGTTGTAACAAATTGTATAAATAGATGTAGAAAGTAGAAACCCATTAAGGACGAACTTAAGATATAATAAAAACAATGAGAAATTACAGAAAAGTAACTACACAACAAATAGAGATAAGCAACAGGGCCACTCCCGAGGTACTGTCTCGTAGTCCCAAAGGTAAATACACAACAAGGGAGCTCCCGAGGTACCGCCTCATAGTCCCAAAAGTAAATATGCAACAGGGGAGCTCCCGAGGTACCGCCTCGTAGTCCCGAAAGTAAATACGCAATAATGGAGCTTCGAGGTACCGCCTCGTAATCCCAAAAGTAAATACACAACTCGTTACGGACGAAACAACAAATTTATAGCAGGGAATCCTACAGCTAAAGACTGAATACAAAATCACGGAAAACAGGAATTCAACTAAGCATGTTGCGCAGATTTCAATTAAGAATTAAGACACGTAGACATGTGATATTAGGCTAAACATGATAATTACACATGCTAAGGCAACTCAATTAAGGAATTTAAAGAACACTACTCAGCAAGAACTGGATTTGTTGAACCAAGTCACTGCATGGTTTTGAAGATTGATAAATGCCTACCCAGTTGAACCAGGTCCATCAGGGAAAACATTATCAAACAGACCCATTGGCACAAGAAGCGTACATGAGATAAACATGATCTGTGAATTATCTATGAAGTAAGAGGTTGTCTCCTAAAGCAAAAAGGTTTCAAAGTGATAAGAAGAAAGAGTTCGAATTCAGCAAGGACAACAACAATCGAGGAAGTTGAGATGAACACAAACTCTTCCACCAAGGAAGAGTTGCACCAGAACTAAGCAACAACGACTTAACTACTTATTCTATAAATTGCTGAAGCATTCCTGCTGAAGAATTGATCGCACAAAGACAGAAGTGAAACAAGAACTGAAAGCAAAATTACCAAAGCAATTTCACAAGCAGATTCCTTATGCGACACAAAAGCTACTTGAACCAGCTAGAAGAACCAGTTCCATCTGTTATCTTTTGAGTCTAGTTGGTTTGTAGTAGGTGATTAAATATTGTATCTTTCAGCTTTATTAGAAGCAATTGTAATAGGTACACATTGATCAAGTTAGAGTTAACTTGAAGTTTGTCGCAATTAGCTAGAGGCTAGTTTGCTACAAAGGGATTAGAGTTAGTCCTTAGGTTTACAAAAGAGTTTATTTTGTAAATGCTATTTGGCTCAGAGTTGTAGTGAAGAGTTTGGGAAAATCCTACTGGGAAGTAGGTCGTGGTTTTTTCACCTTTTGAGCCAGGTAGTTTCCATGTAAAATTGTTGTGTTCTTTAATTTCTGCAATTACTTTTCCGCAAACAGTAGAAGTTGGAACACCAAGAAGAACCAGGTTCTTCTATAGAGACTGCACTCGAAAATTGGACACCACACAAATCACCCCCCCTCTTGTGTGGTATTGACGTATAAAACATCAATTGGTATCAGAGCATGTTATCCTTGAAAAGGCTAACACCTTGGAAAATATCAAAATGAGTGCACCACCTGGAAACTGGGAGGGTCAATCAACTACAAGGCCACCACTCTTTAATGGCCAGTATTACTCTTGGTGGAAGAACATGATGAAGGACCACTTGATTGGAGGAGACTATGAGCTTTGGGACATAGTCACTGGTGGTCCTCTAGCCACCATGAAGAAGACTGCTGAAGGAGTAGATGTACCAAAAACTAGAGCTGACTGCACTACTGAGGATCTGAATAAATGGGAGAAGAATGCTAAGGCCAAAAAGTGGCTAGTGTGTGGACTAGGTCCAGACGAGTATAGCAGAATCCAAAGTTGCACCACTGCCAAAGAAATCTGGGATACCTTGCAAGTAGCCCATGAAGGAACACCTCAAGTGAAAAGATCAACCTCGAGGGTAGGCATTGGATGTGTTTTGATGCAAGAGGGTAGGGTGATTGCCTACGCCTCACGCCAGTTGAAGACTCATGAGAAGAATTATTCCGTACATGATCTCGAGCTAGAAGCCATTGTTCACGCCTTGAAGATTTAGCATCATTATTTGTATGGGGTACATTGTGAGGTTTTCACTGATCACCGTAGTCTGTAGCATCTGTTCAAGCAGAAGGATTTGAATTTGCGTCAGAGGAGATGGTTGGAGCTTCTCAAGGACTATGATATCACTATTCTATACTGTCGTGCCCTCTTTTTCCCCTCTTAAAGAAGAGAGATCGGGTTTATGACATTTTGGACAACTCATTTTTGAAGGTTAAAAGGAAGAGTCGCCACCTAACGATTTTGTGGTGCGTTAGGGAACCTACATTAGTTAACTCACAAGACTAGTTTTTGTTACCAGAGATTGGGTAAGGGCTTGAAGTTATCCCAAGGGGAAGGTATTAGGCACCCCTCAGGATCCACAACTGTGGTTCCCGGTCAAATGGTTTTCATGAATTCGGACAATAAGCAAATAACAAATAAGGCTCATGTAAGAGGGGATTTCAGACAAGTATTGAAGTTTATTAAAAGTTGAAAGAAATCAAAAGGTAAATATTTGAGAAAATACGTCCTATGTTTAAAGTAATATGGATCACATCAATGCAATACCCGATAGGCAGAGCTACACGTGGTATTAACGCATCGGTCGTCACATCCATATTCTACCCTTTCCCACCCCGCGAAGGTATTTAAACGCGTGTTGGTCACGAAGCTTATCGCGTGCTATTACCCGTCCCATCCTATCAGTCATGGAGGAAGTTAGGGACTACTATTCCTAAAGGGTAGGTACTAGGCTGAACTCTTAGGTTTAAAGGACAAAATTCTAAACGACAAACAAAACAATTAAGACTGCAAATACAGGGAAGCACATAGAGGCAGATATGAAGCTCAAATTCCTCCACAAGTTGTACACATAATTAGCACGACTCAACCACAAATGAGGTCTTAAATTTCAGAACCTAAGGCATGATGTCTAGGCGTGAATGTAGTAATAAGGCAGTGCTATTACAGTTCAGAGAAAGGATTTTACCATTTTTCAAACTATTGATTTCAGACAGTACACAAAAGAGGAATATCTTCCCAGTTCTAACAAGTGTTAACACCTAAGGTTTGCCTAGGCGTATTAAAATACTCCAATTATACTGCCTGGTTTCATAAAATAATAGTTCGACAGGGTGAGTCTGCTTTATTATTACGAGGCTAAGAGTTTAAACAAGTATGGATGTAGGTCCTGAAAACATGATATCTGAATGCAAGCAGGTTGTAGGATGATGCAAACATATGCATGGTGTTCTAGATGCATGAACGTTTTCAATATTAGAATCCATTCTTTTTAGCGAGATTCATTAGCACATTCTTTTTTTGAATGAAAGCAGAACACACAAAGATGTAATTTCTTGTTAAGTTACTGAAACCTAATACAGGATTTCTAAGTGTTCACAGCAACATATTTTAACATATGATTTTGGCATAGATAACATGAGCATGCTGAGAATGAGATCCTAAGGTAACATGGTTTCTAATGCAAGATTCAGTAGTTGATGTTATTATTTAACCCTAAACAGGATTTCTAGATGAAGCAATTGTGAAAATGCAGAGGCAGTAACATTATAACGGCCATTTCTATTGTTGCTTAACTAGGAACATGATTTCTAAGTGGGATAAGTATAATGAGATGCTGAAAGTAAATGGACCTAAGTATCATGGTATCTAATGCATGAATGACATGTATTCCTAACTATGGTGACTATTGCGCACATATAAAATAAACCTACAAGCATGGTTTCTACCCGTGTCTATACTAAGCATGCATAACCCCACCCATTTCACTATCCAACCCCAGAATCGTTTTTACAATTAATTATTACAGACCAGCATTGCACAAATTACATAAGTAAATAAGAAAATTAAGAAGTTACACTATAGGGAGCCTAACAGTAGGCCCAAGTCTCAAGATCCAACAATGTCATATGCCATGGCCTTTTATAACCCAGGTGTGTCAGAGTTCCTAGGGACCTCAGAGGATCCCAGGCAGTGCTCACACCCAGGTACCCCAGCCAGGAGTGAGTAGGTGTAGTGTGGAATGCCAACCTTCTGTGTCAGAGTTCAATGGGTACTCAAATGGTCCCCAAGGCAGTGCTCACACGAAGGGGGCTGAACTTAGAAACTAGGAGTAGTGAGATGTGCTCAGAGTTTTTAGAAGGAGTTGAGTTGAAAAAGAGTTTTCTGACATAATTGTTTGAAAGATAGATTTAGAGAACAACATAAGAGTTTGTTTTATAAAACTAGTTTGAAGAAGAAAAGAGACAGGACAATCAGCAACTTAGAAAACATACATAGTTCAGGAAACAAACACAAACAAGTGAAAGGGAATTGGGGACAAGTAATACATCTGTGAAGCATAGTTTCACATAGGCTAGCCTCAGAGAAGTCTTATAGAACTTAACTAGTTACATCAATGATCTATCACGAATGTTCATGCCAAAGAGTTTAATAACATTAGATTGAAGGAGTGCCAGACAGAATGACACCTTAGGTTCAGGGAAAAGGCTCAGGATTACATAGTAACTAGGTATCATGAGTACATGCTTGTAGTGTCAGTAATCAAGGGGGTAAGGCAGATTCATAATAGAACATATAAGAAAAGTACTGGACATGCTGAACTGAAAGGGAAGAGGGATCACACAGACAAGTAGACATGCTAAACATAGAGGGAAAGAGAGATCACATAGACAAAATAAACATGTTGAACTAAAGGGAAAGAGAGATCACATAGACAAAACAAACATGCTGAACTAAAGGGAGGTCACATAGACAGACTAGACATGCTAATTGCAAGGCAAACAACAAAACCACAAATAGAAGCATAAGAGACATATAAGGAATCTTAATACAAATAGAAACATATTGTTTTAGATGCTTTAGGCTTAAACTGAAATCATACCGGTTGAATGAAGAGCAGCAAAGTAATGAAGAGCAGTAAATTGAAGAGAGGCAGAGCAGTAGTGTGTAGAACAGTGGAGCAGCAGAGCAATAGCTCAGTAGAATCACTCAGTTTTGGCTTGCAGCCAACTGAGTTGCAAGTAACAGCAAGGGAAACAAGAGAGTATATGTGTGTGTGTGTAGGAGAGAACCTAGAACAATGTATCTTGTTCGTGTGTGTTGGTGTCTTATGCTAAAGAGGAATAAGGTATATTATAGTTTTGAAAACGAGTAGTGAAATAAGGTAAGGAGTAATAGTTTAACATAGTTATAGAAATAATGTTCAATCAAAATCAATCAAAGACCTAGACTCCCTTTAATTAGGGAGTCATAGTTCAAACGATAAAATTAGAGTTAAATAAGGAAAATAATCAACTGTAAAACTGACCTTTACCATAACAGGAGTAGTAAAGTATATAGCAAGCAATTAAGTCTAGGTACATAACACATAATTAGGGGAGAGTATATGTCAAACAAGCAACAACATATTCGTGCACATAAATAAGGTATAGTACAATTTGGTTATGAAAATTAGTCACAAGAATCACGACTAGAATTGAAAATCACAGGGATTCCATATTAACTAAGGAAAGTATCACACAAATAAGGAAACAATTCAAAAATCAGTACAGAATTACAAGGAAAATACACAAAATCACAGATTCAGGAAAGATATCACAGGTATGAGGAGATTACATAAAACCAGTACAAATTATTATGTGAATAATCAATAAGGAAAATAGTCAGTCCTATTAAACGTTAAACAACATGTATCAAACAAAATCGGAGAAACCCTAAGCAAACATTTGGAGAAATAGTAGAAGATTGAAAACTTAACAACAAGTTAAAGCGAGAATCACAAAAAATACACAGATAGTTTCATAAGAACAGACACGCAGGAACACGCAGTCAGGCATCCTAGGAAATTAGGTCTTTTTAGCATAATAACTTAGATAACAAGAAAACATAAGAGAATCGTTTAAACATAGTAGAAAACACTAAAATTGGAAGAAGAATCGTTTTTAAGGGGTTTAAGAAACCCTAGTTTTTGAAAATGAAAAATCGTCAAAGATGAAGGTTTTTTTCCATAGAAGAACATGTAAAGAAGCTTCGTAATATCGTAGATCTAAAGCAGATCTAGAGGAAATAAAAAGACATAGGGTTAGGGTTTCATGGAACCCAGAGTAGTAGGAAAAACCTCAAAGACGTCGCCGACTTAATCCGGAAAGGTTGTAATTCTTACTCAAACGGATGGGGGAGGCCGGAAAGTGGCATGGGGACCATGAGAAGTGAGTGAACCGCTCAAGGTTTCTCCGAGGGCTTTAGGGTATCACTGGGCCGGTGCAAGGAGGATAGATAACCAGGAGATGATGAGGACCCGTGGTTTTCGGTGAGGGAATCAGCCGGAGAAGACGAACGGAAACCATCGGAGGTGAGAAGCCAATGGAGGCTTCTAGAGAGAACCAGAGACGAACATAGAGAGATAGAGAGAGGATGAGAGGTGAGTAACGAGGGGTCGGTCAAGGGGGTAGTTGGGTTTAATTATGGAAATAGTTTGATCAACGGCTCAGATTGATTTGGGGGTTGGGCCGGGTAGGATATTAGTTGGGCTGGGTATTCAATTTGGTTAAAGGGTCAGGTGGGTTGGGTTTGAAATTAGGCTAGGATTTAAATAAATGGCTAAACGTTAAACACCCAATAAAAAAGAGATAAACAATTAATAAAAACACTAATAATTGTATAAAAATAAAATTGAGGGTAAATAAATACAATTAAGGTAATTAACTAATATAAGATCAGTGATTAAAATGGTATAAAATATACGATTAGGCTATAATTGTAAAATTCTTGTAATTATAATTAAATAATGCCAACATTGGCTAGTTTATGAAAGAATTAAATCCTGACAGGACTAGAATGGTATATTGAGCTAAGAAATAATTTGAAATAATTTGTAATGCGATTTATGAATAATTATTGAATATAAAACACTAAATAAATAGGAAAATAAATTGGTAAAATTATGGAAAAAATGCCAATTATTATGAAAAGTGATTTTCAGGTATATATGCAAGTTTGAAAATAATTTGAGGAAAAATTGGGTATCAACATATACCACCCGGGGAAGGACAATGTAGTGGCAGATGCCTTGAGTCGCAGAACAGAGAGTTGGGGGAGTCTAGCATAACTTCCCGCAGCAGAGAGACCATTGGCACTCGATGTTCAGGCTTTAGCGGGCCAGTTAGTGAGATTGGATCTATCAGAGCCCCGCCGGGTGTTGGCTCGTGTAGCCTCCAGGTTGTCTCTTTATGATCAGATTAGAGAGTGCCAGTATGATGATCCACACTTGCTCGTTCTTCATGATAGGGTCCGGCGAGGTGATGCCAGGGATGTGGCTATTGGTGAGGATGGTGTTATGAGGATACAGGGTCGGATATGTGTGCCCAATGTGGATGGGCTTCGAGAGTTGATTCTAGCAAAGGCCCATAGCTTGCGGTATTCCATCCATCCGGGTGCCGCGAAGATGTATCAGGATTTGAGACAACATTATTGGTGGAGGCGGATGAAGAAGGATATCGTTGAGTTTGTAGCTCGGTGTCTCAACTGTTAGCAGGTCAAGTATGAGCACCAAAGACCAGGTGGATTGCATCAGAGGTTGGATATTCCGGAGTGGAAGTGGGAGCGGATCACCATAGACTTGTAGTTGGGCTCCCACGAACTTCGAGGAGGTTTGATGCTATATGGGTTATTGTGGATCGACTGACCAAGTTCACACACTTCATTCCTTTTGGTACTACTTATTCTTTGGAGAGGTTAGCTGAGATTTATATCAGGGAGATTATCCGATTGTATGGTGTTCCAGTTTCTATTATTTCTGACAGAGGTACTCAGTTGACATCTCAGTTTTGGAGGGCCGTGCAGAGAGAGTTGGGTATTTAGGTGGAGTTGAGCACATCATTTCATCTTCAAACCGACGGGCATTCAGAGCGTACTATTCAGATTCTTGAGTACATATTGCGTGCTTGTGTCATTGATTTTGGGGGTTCATAGGACCAGTTTCTTCCACTCGTAGAGTTTTCATATAATAATAGTTATCAGTCGAGTATCCAGATGGCCCTATATGAGGCATTGTATGGTAGGAGGTGTAGATCTCCGATTGGTTGGTTCGATTCAGGTGAGGCTAGGCTATTGGGAACATATTTGGTACAGGGTGCCTTAGATAAGGTGAAGTTGATTCAGGAGCGGCTTCGCACGACGCAGTCTAGGCAGAAGAGTTATGTAGACTGGAAGGTCCGGGATGTGTCTTTCATGGTTGGGGAGAAGGTACTACTGAAGGTATCACCCATGAAGGGTGTTATGCGGTTCGGGAAGAGGGGCAAGTTGAGTCCCCTATTCATTGGGCCTTTCGAGGTACTTCAGAGGGTTGGAGAGGTGGCTTATAGACTTGCTTTGCCACCCAGCCTATCGAGTGTTCATCCGGTATTCCATGTTTCCATGCTCTGGAAGTATGTTGATGACCCGTCTCATGTTTTGGACTTCAGCACGATTCAACTTGAGGGTGATATGTCTTATGAGGTAGAGTCAATGGCTTTTATGGGTCGTCAGGTCAGAAGGTTGATATATGAGGATATAATTTAAGTGAAGGTGCAGTGGAGAGGGAAGCCGGTGGAGGAGGCCACCTGGGAGGCAGAGCGAGAGATGCAGAGCAGATATCCTCACTTATTTGAGACTCCAGGTATGTTTCTAGACCCGTTCGAGGACGAACGTTTGTTTAAGACGGGGAGAATGTAACGACCCAGCCGGTCAATCCGTGAGATTAGCCATGTTTTCCCCGTTTTAGCTTTATCACATGTTGTTTAACCTAAGTATGTTGTGTTGGGTCGGTTGGTTCGGGTTCAGAGTGGTCGTGATGAGAAATGAGACACTTAGTCTCTTAAGTTAGTCTTATAATTAGAAAAGTCAACCGGAAGTTGACTATTGGGTAAACGACCTTGGAATGTGGATTTTATGGCTCGGATAGCTTTGTTATGTGATTTGGAACTTAGGGGTGTGTTCGAAATGTGGTTTTGATGTATGAAGTAGAATTAGGCTTGAATTTGCGAAATTGAATTTTTGGCGATTTCCGATCGGCAGTGGAAAATTAGCTATCGGGGTCGAAATGGAATTCCGAAAGTTGGAACAGATTCGTGGTATCATTTGGATGTGTGTGCAAAATTTTAGGCCATTCGAACGAGGTTTGGTTAGTTTCGGCATCATAGTTGATTTTTGGAAGTTTTAGGATTCTTAGGCTTGAATCACGAGTTGAATTGGTATTTCGATGTTATTTTGGGTTCTCCGAGGGTTCGACTAAGTTCGGATAATCATTTATGAATTGTGGGTACTTTGTTTTGGGCCCCGAGGGGCTCGGGGTGATTTCGGAGGGCCATTGGGAGGTTTGAACTTGGTAAATGCAGCAGAAAATGCTGCTGGTGCAAGGTTTCTGGTGTAGCCGCACTTGCGGAAGGGGAGATGCAGGTGCGATACCGCATGTGCGAGAGGCCTTGCGCATGTGTGGAAATGGATGGGCTGGTGAAAGGTTGCAGGTGCGGATGGTTGGCCGCAAGTGCAGGTCCGCATGTGCGGTGATTTGGTCGCAGGTGCGGGAATTTGGTCCTTTAAGTGAAATGCGTAGGTGCGCACCTGGGACCGCAAGTGCGGGTCCGCAGGTGCGGTCATCGCTGGGCAGAACAGATAAATAGGACCATTAGCAAATTTTAGTCATTCTTCCACCATTTTTACACGGGTTTGAAGCTTTTTGAAGGGTTTTGGAGAGGAAATTCGAGGGTTCTTCATGGAGGTAAGACTTTTGGACTTAAAACTCGTTTATATGTGATAATTGGACTGATTAGGGGAAATATTTATGGAAAATTAGTACTAAAATTGGTAACTAAGGCTTGTAATTGGGGATTTTGAATTGAGGAATTGAAGGGTCATTTGTGGGTGGATTTTGATGTATTTTATATGGGTAAACTTGTGAGAAGATAAGGGTTCTAGTTTTGTGATTTTTATCGAATTCTGAGACGTGGGCCGGGGGGGACCGGGTTTGGCCAATTGCGGGATTTGTGCCTACTTTTGATAATTTTTGGATGGGTTTCGTCTCCCTAGCATATATTGATGATATTAATCTGGTTTTGGTTAGATTCAGAGTGATTAGAGGCCGATTTGAGGGGCAAGAGCATCGCAGAGTAGTATTCAGGCCGATTTGAGATAAGTAATGACTGTAAATCTTGTCCTGAGGGTATGAAACCCGCACTTAGTATTTTCTCACTATTTTGGAGTGGCTCACTTGCTGGGTGACGAGTGTGTGGCGTGCCCTGATAGGGGATTGAGACTTGGTCCTTCCCGTGGAAACTATTGAGTTGCGTAATTACTTCTAAATCATATGATAAATTGTGTTTTAAGACTATTACTGTATTTTGGGGTTGTACACCATGTTTGGGGCCTTGTGTCAACATGCTTAGACCCATTGGGGGCTGTTTTATGCTATTTCTCAATGTATTGACTTTTGATTAACACTCAATAAAATCCTGTTTAACTGATTTTGAAATTCAGTCTTATTTATACTATTTTGTGATGTAAAATGATATTTTGGGTTGAGTACCCCGTTTGTTGATAGCCCGGGTGGCTTTTTGAGAGATGTTTGACTCAGTGTAGCCAAGGGACTATGATGTGAGGATACTATGGATCGGGCTGCACGCCGCAGCATGTTACATTGTTTAGGATATGTGAGAGGCCAAGAGCTTGAGTGATTATGCCACGAGATGGCTTGATATTAGCGCTTGGGCTGTAGGAGCCCCTTCGGAGTTTGTACACCCCCAGTGAGCGCAGGTACCTACTGAGTGCGAGTGCCGAGTGCTGAGTGATGAGAGATTGGGAGGCATGAGTGACTGTGAGGTAGCCCGAGGGGCTGATATCAAGTGATTGTGAGGCATTCTCAGTGATTGATGTTGAGTGACTGATACGCCCGAGGGGTAGTTTATGACACATGTTTTCATCTAAAGTAGGAAAGTCCGCATGATGTTCTTGAGAATGATTATACCGGGCTCCCTTAGAATTGCAAATCCCGTTATTGTTACGTCGTATAACTTCACATGAATTCCTTTGCTGAAGATCGTTACTTGGTAGATGTAAAACATCTCCATTTTTGTGAATTTGATCAAAATGTTGTATGGCTTTTCTTGCTGAAGCTCATCCATCACTTAGAAGATGTAAGTATCTACATTTTGTGAATTAGAGAAGTTTTTAAGTATTGGTGGATCCTAGGAAGCTCAAATATATTCCAGGACAAGGATGAATCTTTGAAATATCAAAGATGGCCTTTAACAAGATCTCAAGCTAAAAAGTTGCAAAACAAGGTCATTGGACTTCAGGAGCGATCAAAGAAGTTATTAGTTGGGAGGAAGAGTTTAAGCATAAAGGATATGAGTTATCTAGGTGTTATAATTATTTTATGGCCAAAATTCATGTCCAAGAAGAGGTGTATTAGATCCCAAGAAACATCCTCTGAAGAAGGTCCAAATCAGGCCGCTATAGGACCAATTTAGCACCTTAAATGTGTCCGAACTTGCAGCCCATTGATGTGCCGGAAAATTTCGGCACATTTAATACCAAATTGCTTAGATTGTAGCTTTTTTTAAAGAGCAATTACCTTTTATACTTATGGAATTTTGATGTTTTGCAATGCATGAGGCCTAAATGCTCAAGAACATGAAAAGAGATCAAAAAGCTAAAAAAAGTGAGGAAAAGAGCTAAATGCGATCGCATAATGAGCAGGAGGGTACCACATATCCACTATGCAGACCGAAGAAGGCACAACTAGACCGCACAATTCAACAGAAAGTTTGGCAAAATTCAAGAGCAAAAATGCGGTCCATTATGCGATCGCATAACGTGTTTGCGAGCCGCATAATGGACCGCAGACCTCCAACCCCAGAAGCCAAGCTCAGAAATGCGATGCAACTCTGCGGTCGCATATCAACAATGCGGACCGCAGATCAACAATGTGGCGAAGCACCTGAAACCTAGGGTTTGCATCTGCGATGGTGCTGTGAAGAATGCGAACCACATTCTTGTTCTGCGACAAGAATTCGGTCGCATAGCTGACCTGAAAGGGAAATTTGTCCGTTTTTGATCCCGATTTTTAGCCACTATAAATAGATTTATTTGGGTTTTGTGGGTCATTATTGTCTGTTTTTAGAGCTACAATATACACTTTGAATATTCCTCTCTTTTGGAAGCTTTATAAGTAGAGATTCCTCCATTTTTGTAAGCTTTATGACATTAAATACTCTCATCTTTTTGTCTTTAAGCATGAGTGGCTAGTTTTAAATACTAAGGTTTTGGACCCTAAATGGGTGTTATGTTATTGGGTATTTAACATTGAATATATATATATAGGTTGGTTGATATATATTTACTTCTCATTCTTCATGTATTGTTAGTGGTTGCAAACACTAACAAACGCCATTAATTCTTTCTTAGCTTGGAAAAGTGAGTTAGAATTAGTAGGAGTAAATATCAAAGACTCAAGGCTTTAAACCTTGTTTAATAGAATCGCTTAGGAATAAGTGGGTTTTATTTGACATTAACTGATTAATCTTCATTGAAACTCTTTTATATTTGGGTAAATCATAAAGAGGAAATACTACCCAATTATTGGAAAATATTGGGTAGTCATTTCGAAAGGATTTGCATATCTAAAGGACCTTCCATTAGAAATATATCATATTAACACCCATTAGCATTACACCTCATTGAAAGGGACGCAACCTTGGTTTAGTTAATCATATTAATTACAACTCTAATTAATCATACTTGTCATTATTGCAATTAAATCATTACGCAATCAATTCCCATATTTTTGTTACCTTAACGGAATAGAGATACGATTTAAGTTGATATTCACACTACCAAAGTAATCTTTTCACGCCTATTCCCTGTGGGATTCGACCCCAACCTTGTTGGGTTATTATATTTGACTTCTACCACTTTACACTATTTTTAAGGTGTAATTTAAGCGTATCAAATTTTGGCGCCGTTGCCGCGGAATACGGTTTTGAAATTACTAGATAGTGTGTACTTTACTTTATATCTTTTTCTATTCCATCACACGTTGCTCCTTTTGTTTGGTGAACTATGTGACAATGGCCAACGTTGAGTATAATGAAGAGGAGAACCCTTTCGCCGACATAGAGGAATATATCGACGACACCAATGCTATCCTCCCTCCGGTAGTTGGTGCATCTACTTTCAAAGTGGATCATGGAATGATTCTATTGCTCAAGGTGGAAAGATTGTTCCATAATTCAACGGATGATGACCCGACGCAACACCTAAGGAACTTCTTGGGTGTGTGCGCCATGCACAAACAAGCTAATGTGACGGATGACGCTTTGAGGTTGTGTGTGTTCAAGTACTCATTGGCGGGAGAAGAGAAAAAATGGCTCCAAAACTTACCTCCTCAAACTATCACAACATTGTCTAAGCTTGTCCGAGCCTTCTTAACAAAATGGTTCCCAGATAGCAAAAAATCAGAGCTCAGAGACAAAATATTTTTTTTCAAGCAACTGCCAGGGAAGAATTTACACGAGGCATGGGATCGGTTCAAGCTATACCTAGTGAGATCACCAAACCATGGGTTCCCAGACCATATTCTGATGGAGAAGTTCTATATGGGTTTGGACCCACTATCCTAGTCCATTGCTAAAAATGCCACAGATGGATCCTTCATGGACAAGTCATTCACTAGGATCACTCAAATTCTAGACAAAATGGCTAAGCATAATCAAGCATGGCATTCAGAGGATACTAGCGGTGGAATTTCTTACGGTACTCCCTCTCTTACCAACATGATTAAAAAAAATCAAGAGAGAGACCAAGTGATTGCCGGTCTTGCTACTAACATCGATGTGTTGACAAAGATGTTCACCGGGAGTCAACCAAAAAAGGTAAATATGGTGGAAGACATGCAATCAATGGGAAATCAAGATTTTGAAGAAGCAAATTATGTCCAAAACTATCAAGGTGGTTACCGCCAACAAATAATTGGAGACCAAACTCGCAAGGGCAAGGCCAACAAAATTGGCGAAATGATCAAAGTGGTCAAGGATCGTGGAACAACAACAATAACAATTATGCCAATAGAAGTTCCAACCCTTATGTTCCACCAAGAGGGCAATATTCCAACTCTTCACAATACAAGGAGGGGCCATCAAATGAGACCAAAATGGAAGGGATGCTTGAGAGAATTTTGCAAAATCAAGAGCGAAGTGATGCAACAATGAAAAACATGTCCGAGGTAGTGGGATCACACACCGCCTCCATTCAAAAGCTCGAGATGAAAATGAGGGATTTGTCACGAGAACAAAATCCCAAGCTAAAAGGTACTCTTCCTAGTGACACAGCGGTCAATCCAAAAGGTGGTCCAAGCGGACCATCTTCTCATTGCATGGCCATCACAACTAGAAGCGGTAAGGTGCTCCAGGATGAAAGTGAGCAAGTGGTTGATGTAGAAAGTATTGATCAAGGAGTGGAACCACAAGTTGAGTTTCCGAGGGTGGTTGAAATTGAGAAGCCCTCTTATGAGGTAAAGATCCAAGAGGCAAAACAGGGAGAGGGTAAGGAAAAAGTGAAGGAGACTCCCAACGCTCCTCCACCAATTCCTCGACCTACTCCCCCATTCCCTCAAAGGCTTGCACGAAGGGTGGATGATGGAAAGTTTAAAAAGTTCTATGACATCTTGAAACAATTGTCGGTAAACATCCCATTCTTGGAGGCTTTCCAAGAAATGCCGGGGTTCGCCAAATATTTGAAAGATTTGATGACGAAGAAGAGAACTACAAAGAATGAAGTGGTAAACTTGACTCACCGGGAAAGTTCGATAATTTCTAAAACCACCGTGGATAAAAAGGGAGACCCGAGAGCATTCATTATTCCATGTACCATCAGGTTGAGAGACTTTGCTAGGGCACTTTGTGACAACAGAGCTAGTATAAATTTGATGCCTCTTGCTATCTACAAGCAAGCAGGACTGGGGTTACCAAGACCTACTAGCATGAGGTTGCAAATGGCCGATCGATCAATTAAGAAACCCGTAGGCATTGTTGATGATGTATTGGTGAAGGTGGGGAAGTTCCTCCTCCCGGCTGATTTTGTCATCTTGGATTGTGCGGTAGATTAGGAGATTACTATAATTTTAGGAAGACCATTCCTTGCGACGGGAAGAGCTTTAATGGATTCGGAACGACATGAAATCAAGTTCCGAGTGAATGATGAGGAAGTTACCTTCCAAGATAGCAAGGGTTTGAAATTGCCAAGTGCATACGAGGGAATCTCGGTCATTCATGTAGTTGATGAGGTTGTATATTCCATTGAGATAAAGATGGAAGAAGAATTCCTTGGCGAGGCTTTGGCGGCAATCTTGGTGAACTTTGATGGTGAAGACATTGAGGGGTATGTTGAACTAGTGAATGCATTGGAAGGACGTGGGTCCTACACATATGCACCAAAGAAGCTTTCTCTTGACTTAGAGAATCGAGCTACTCCCCCGGCAAAACCCTCAATCATTGAGCCACCACAACTTGAGCTCAAACCACTCCCATCACACTTGAGGTACAAATTTCTCGGCTCTAATAACAACACTTTACTGGTAATCGTTTCTTCGTTGTTGAATGATGTGCAAGTTGATGAATTGTTGAATGTCTTGCGGGAGCACCGACAAGAACTTGGATGGACAATTGCCGACATCCGAGGAATCCCCGCCGGGATATGTGAGCACAAACTTCAATTGGAAGAAGGGAGAAAGCCAAGTGTGGAACATCAAAGAAGATTAAATCCTTTAATTCAAGAAGTGGTCAAGAAGGAAATAATCAAATGGTTGGATGTCGGGGTTGTCTACCCCATTGTGGATAGTCCATGGGTGAGTCCGGTACAATGTGTGCCAAAGAAGGGAGGCATGACGGTGATTCAAAACGAAAAGAATGAGCTTATCCCCACTCGGACGGTCACCGGATGGAGAGTATGCATGGACTACCGGAAGCTCAACAATGCCACTTGCAAGGATCATTTCCCTATGCCTTTTATTGATCAAATGCTTGATCGGCTAGCGGGAAGATCATTCTATTGCTTCCTCGATGGGTATTCCGGCTACAATCAAATCAATATAGCCTTGGAAGATCAAGAGAAGACCACATTCACTTGCCCGTATGGAACCTTTGCCTTTAAACGGATTCCCTTTGGGTTGTGCAACGCTCCGGATACCTTTCAACGATGCATGATGTCCATTTTCTCCGACATGGTGGAAGACTTCCTAGAAGTTTTCATGGATGATTTTTCGGTGGTCGGTGACTCCTTCGAGCATTGTCTTGACAACCTTAGACAAGTGCTCAAAANTTTTCTCCGACATGGTGGAAGACTTCCTAGAAGTTTTCATGGATGATTTTTCCGTAGTCGGTGACTCCTTCGAGCATTGTCTTGAAAACCTTAGACAAGCGCTTAAAAGATGTGAGGAGACCAGCCTCGTGCTTAATTGGGAAAAATGCCACTTCATGGTGGACGAGGGCATTGTCTTGGGGCATGAAATTTCAAAAAGTGGCATTGAAGTCGATTGGGAAAAGATTGAGATCATTTCCAAATTCCCTCCACCAACATCGGTAAAGGGTATTCGAAACTTTCTTGGGCATGCCGTATTCTATCGGCGATTTATCAAGGACTTCTAAAAAGTTGCAAATCCTATGTGCAAGCTCCTTGAGAAAGATGCCATGTTTGTGTTCGATGAGAAGTGTCTCAAGGCATTCGAGGAGCTCAAGGAGAGGCTCACCACGACACCCATTATTGCCACACCGGATTGGTCTCTTCCATTCGAGCTCATGTGTGACGCTAGTGGTGTAGCAATTGGAGCGGTTTTGAGTCAACGGCACCACAAAGTTCTTCATCCAGTTTATTATGCAAGAAAGACACTCAATGGTGCACAAATGAACTATACGGTGACGGAGCAAGAGCTTCTTGCTATTGTGTATGCTTTCGAAAAATTTCGAGCTTACTTGTTGGGATCCAAGGTGGTGGTCTACACCGACCATGCCGCTCTTCGATACCTCATGGCAAAGAAGGATTCCAAGCCAAGACTAATCCGGTGGGTCCCCTTGTTACAAGAATTTGATTTTGAAGTCAAGGACCGAAAAGGCACCGAAAACCAAGTGGCGGACCATCTCTCTAGACTTGAAGAATACGGGTGACAAAAGGATGAACTTGACATCAATGATGCCTTCTCCGATGAGCATATCTTGGCATTATCTTCTTCAACCACTCCTTGGTACGTCGACATTTCCAATTACTTGGTTAGTGACCTAATCCCGGATGATTTAGAAGCATATCAAAAGAAGAAATTCTTAAGAGAGTGTCAGCAATATTATTGGGAGGAGCCATACTTGTTTCGTATCTGCGCGGACAACATTATTAGAAGGTGTGTTCCAGAGGAAGAGATGATGCAAATTCTAAAGACATGCCATGACTTACCGGTGGGTGGTCATCACAGAGGAAATCAGACGGCGGCAAAAGTGCTTGAATGTGGTTATTATTGGCCGTCCATCTATCATGATGCCAACCAAATGGTCAAATCTTGTGACCAATGTCAGAGGCAGGGATCAATCTCCAAAAGGCATGAGATACCTTTGCATTTTTTGTTGGAGGTTGAAATATTTGATGTGTGGGGCATTGACTTTATGGGCCCCTTTGTGAGCTCCTGCGGTATGAAGTATATTCTGGTAGCTGTGGACTACGTGTCCAAATGGGTCGAAGCTATTGCCTTGCCAAACAATGGGGCGAGAAGTGTGACTGCATTCTTAAAGAATAACATATTCACGAGGTTAGGCACTCCTAGAGCCATTCTTAGTGATGGTGGTTCTCATTTTTGCAACAAAGCTTTCACTGGGATGCTAGAGAAATATGGTGTCAAGCACGAGGTAGCCACTCCTGATCATCCCCAATCAAGTGGCCAAGTAGAAGTCTCCAATCGGGAAATCAAGAACATTCTAGCAAAGACAATGAATGCAAACATGACTGACTGGTCAAGGAAGCTGGATGACACATTGTGGGCATACCGCACGGCGTACAAAACTCCCATTGGTACCTCTTCCTACCTGTTAGTGTTCGGAAAAGCTTGTCATCTACCTGTGGAACTAGAGTATAAAGCCATGTGGGCTCTAAAGAAGTTGAACTTGGACTGGACTGAAGATGCAAACTTGAGGCTCACTCAACTAAATGAAATGGAAGAATTTCGGTTCCAAGCTTATGAAAGTGCAGTTATAAGGAAAGAATGAAATTTGTCCATGACAAAAAGATTTTGAAAATAGAGTTCAAGTCCGGTGACTTGGTGTTGCTCTTCAACTCAAGACTCAAATTGTTCCCGGGCAAGCTCAAATCAAAATTGTCTGGTCCATTCAAAGTGGTAGATGTCTCCCCATTTGGCGCTGTGGAATTAGCATCTGAGGATGGGTTTCAAACTTTCAAAGTAAATGGCCAACACATCAAGCACTATTTAGGCTTAGATGGAGAACGACATGTGGTGGAACAATTGGCTCTTAAAGATGGTCCATGCCCGGTCAATGAGTAAATTCAAAAGAAGGCCAACTTCGTCGTGCCGCGACGTTAAATCAAGCGCTTCATGGGAGGCAACCCATGTATGGTAACACTCGTTTGTCTTTTAAATTTTGGTTTTTGATTAAATAGGTTTCTTTGAGAAATTTAAAGTGTGTGTTAGAGTGCAGGTGGTTCAAAAGTTCACAAAACAGGGTAAAATTGCGAATGAAAGGGAAGCTGCGAAAGAATGTCCAGTGTGTGACGCATATGTGATCGCATTGTCGCTGTGCGGACCGCATTTCTACCGCAAACCTGGATAGTTAGTTTGGAATTTTTGGATGACTGGAATGCGGTGCTAGGATGCACTATGCGAACCGCATATCCGTAATGCGATCGCATAGTGCGTCGCATTACAAACCCTAGGTGACCTTTGCAATACCTTGCCGCATAACAGGTATGCGGTCGCATACCAGTGTATGCGATTACTTTTCCATCGCAATACGCCCAGGTAAGTTCCTTACCCTCTTCGCATATCTCACCAAAAACAACCGCACTCACAGAACTCTGCTCTTAAACAAAAATAAAATAAAAGAAGAGAACAAGAAGAAGAGAAACGGCTACATTGAAATTGAACGGGCTAACAAAGATGATATCTATGGATTTCCCTCTTGATTGATTGTTTCATTTGCATCCTCATATGGTACGTTTCCTTCTTCTCATCTCACATCCTTGTAAATTCTGTTAGTCTAGGTCAAACGTTGTTGTAGTTGTGTTGTCTTTTTGATTGTTGTAATTTTAGTTCCCTTTTCATCTCTGTGGATGTGTGCCTACTTGTAAAAAGGGGGGGGGGGTCCTGAAGGTTGTAGATACGGCTTACTAGGTAGTAAAATTAGAATAGCCATTGATGGGGTGGGTAAAGCTCTGAAAATGATGAGTTTTGCGGTCCGCAAACTCAGTGTGCGATCGCATCTTTCGTTGCATTTTAAACCCTTGGTGAGGTGAGGAAGACAACATAATGCGACAATTCTACGACCGCAAAGTTGATATGCGGACCGCATCTACGTCGCATACCTCAACCGTCAACTGCCTACTCTAGCGTGGTGTTTCCGGCATCTTTGCGATCGCATAGTGACCTTTGCGGTCGATTATGCGATCGCATACTGTGATGATCATTTCTTGCATTTGAATCTGTGATGACTATGCGAACCACATAATGGATATGCGATCGCATATGTCACCGCATAATCAACCCCTCTCAGCACATTGTTACTTTGGGACAGGTTTGCGATCCGCATAGTGGTTATGCGATCGCACAACGTGTCGCATAGTTGATTTTTCGAGTGAAAGTTTTCCTAATGTCTGCTACACCACTCAGACATATTTTCTTTGCATATATGCCTCGCCAAAAACATGTAACTTCATCCACTAATAGGGCTGCCTCTAGCCGTCAAGCTACACACGCAAAGCGTTCACGACAAGCACCTCAACAATCTATTGATGAACATTCTTCCTAGTCTGATGAGGAGGAAACATTGCCGGAGGTTGATCTAATGGCTGAGGCAAGGAGGAAGCAAGGTGATGACTACAAGCTTAGGTTCCCGCTCCCTGAATATAGGGCTCTCTATAGAGAGGGGCTCTCAAAGTGGAAGATCCTGGCAGAGAAGCGGTTAAGTCTGAATGTCCTTCAGGAATAGTACCCTCACATTTTAGCGAATATCAAAGCTAGAAAGTGGGAATGCTTCACTTCGCTGCCTGAGGAGTTTCATGAAACAGTGGTGCGAGAGTTCTATGCATCCTATGGGGCCTCCAGAACAGCTCACCACAAGCGCAACAAAATATTCTGCGACACTGTCCTAGTTCGGGGAAAAGAGGTGTACTGTGATAGGGCAACAATTCATAATCATTATTTCTCAACCCCATGCCCTAGCACAGCGGAGTATGAGGCCAAATTGGCCAGTAGAGATGGTGAGCGATCTTAGGTTGCATCAGTGATTGCTAAGGGTACCCCAGCCTGGATTGACCCCACACACAAAATATACAAGGAAGATCTTACCCGCGAAGGTCACTTCTGGCTCAGTTTTGTCACTTCCCATTTGATCCCAACTCGGAATGAAACAGACATAAGCATTGAGAAAGCTATTCTCATTGCTTGCATTATGACAGGGATCATGATTGATGTGGGTGAAATTATTTCCAAGGAGATAAGGGTCCGGGTGTGGCAAAAAGCCACATAATTTCCTTTCCCATACTTGATCACCGCCCGTTGTAAGGATGCGGATGTTCCTACATTGCCACATTCTGACAAGATGGAGAAAGCGACAAAAGAACATTGACATCACACACATTTGTGATGCGGTGATAAAAGTAGTTGTTGTTCCTCCGGAGATCCAGATTCTGATTCCCACTGAGACCAACATCTCCGACTCCCAGACTCCTAGTGCACCTCAGACCGTAGAGACATCCATTGCTGCTCCACAGCCTATCCCTCAGACCAGTGCTTAGCCACCTGCTTCAATGCCGGTCCTTTCGAGGCTTGGTCTCCTAGCTCATCACACAAATGCTAAGGTAGACAAACTTTTGAAGGACCTCCCGGTACTTATCACGCAGGCCCTGACTCCCATTCAGGCATCGGTGATGACCCTACAGCAACAACACATATCTTACGAGGGTCGCCTAAAGGGGCTTGAGGCCAGGATTGACAAGATCGAGCGTGGTGGGTTTGGAGACTTGCCAACGCTCCGAGTTGATGTGACTACACTAAATACTGAGCTCCACAAGCTGCAGAATCTGGAGTTTGATTTATCTTCCTTCCTACCCAAGGAAGGAGAGTAGAGAGCGGGCGCATCTGAGACTGGGCTAGGTTGTGACTTCTCTACACTGATGACAGCCCAGGCAGCCCCGACTGCTGGAGCCTCTAAACCCCCACCTCCCTCTGCACCAAATGCTATACCTTCTAGGGAGGATTCCAGGCATTCTACAGCGTCCGAGGGTGAGGAGACTGACGAGGAGGCTATTGACTCATGGTCAGATGATGATGAGGTCCCTAAGGATAAGGGCAAAGGGGTTGCCATCACCACAGCTGCAAAGGAAGAAGAGGATGCTCAGGTGCGGATTGAAATTCAGAGATCCTTAGCTGACAGAGCTGCTCCAGTCACATCATCCGCTATTCCACCGTCAGCAGGCGGGGCCAGTAGCTCTCAGACCCCTTCTGCAGCTTTTGGACCTATAGTAGCAGTCACCATGCCAACTGAGTC
Source organism: Nicotiana undulata (assembly GCA_005239495.1). Classification (NCBI taxonomy): domain Eukaryota; kingdom Viridiplantae; phylum Streptophyta; class Magnoliopsida; order Solanales; family Solanaceae; genus Nicotiana; species Nicotiana undulata. The sequence goes on from ML249189.1 coordinate 47,627, forward strand.
TTCAGCAGCTCCTCCACCACCGGTGACAGTCATACCTCCAGCTGGGCCTTTGGCAGACCCAGTTCCACTGGCCATCATTGACCCATCTGATACCCCCCAGGCTACTGACTCCCATAGCGCTTAGTGCGCCCCAGGGAGCCCCTGACTCTGTTTTTACATATTTTTCTATGCATTGGGGGACAATGCATGTTCTTCAGTTGGGGGTGGTGGCAGGGTAACCTTGTATGTGTATTGCTTTTGTGAAAACTTATGCATCAAACTCTTGTACTTGTATTCCCTTTATGTTATATGTTATTTCTTGTATGTGTATAGATTTTGTGAAAACTTATGCATCAAACTCTTGTACTTGTTTTCCCTTTATGTTATATGTTATTTCTTGTATGTGTATAGATTTTGTGAAAACTTATGCATCAAACTCTTGTACTTGTTTTCCCTTTATGTTATATGTGATTTTCTTTTTTAAGTTTATCGGTAAATTCTTGTACATACTTATGTTGTTGACCGTTAACTTGTGTTATGTTCGTACATATGATATCTATCGGTAAACTCTTGTACATACTTTTGTTGTTGACCGTTAACTTGTGTTATGTTCGTACATATGATATCTATGTGTATATAAAAAAACAATAAAACAACAACAAAAACAAGTAGATAGTCATTAGTAGTAATTAGCAATGAATCCCCCTTGGTTTTTCTTCGCCAGGTTCTTTTCCAAGGGTGTAATAGTAGAACCATGGCACTAGGATGAAACGTATTAACCGGTTTGGTGTAATTGTCTAGTCTCAAGAATGTGTGTTTGTAAATAATCAATACTCGTTCTGTAATAAAAAAGAAGAGAGAGTATTTTGTGTCGGAAAGGCAATCAACTATGTGAACTTGAGGCTCACTTTTTGACTCTATGTGTACTTAGAATTATACATGTAAATATGATGAGAGTTTCGAGTTGTCAAGCCTTGACTCATGAGATAAAACGATGTTGAGCCAAACAGTCATGTGCCGTGTGTGTTAGATTTTGTATCAATAATTCTTGTGTTTACTTCTGTCATCTAGAACTTGCCCAGTTGGTTTTTCGATGCTAATAATAAGTACATTTTGTTGGAGAAATGACCTTAGGCATTCTTTGTGATATTGGAAAGCCCAGTAAGCTTTTCAAGCTACCCAATGTTCTCATGATTATCACTAGTTACCCATTTGAGCCTTTAGCCTTTTTGTTGGACACCTCATTACAAACCTTTTCCGTTTTTCAAAATAATTCCCTCTTTTGAACCCGTCCCTCCTTGAATATTGAGAATGAGGCAAAACGCCTAAGTTGGGGGTTTGGTGTCAAAGTGGAGATTGGTAAGGTTGTGCATTGAGTGTAGAACATATACCTCAAAAGATTCATTTGAAAACGATTCAAGCTCCAAAAAAAAGAAAAAAAGAAAAAAAGAGAAAGACATGTATGTAAATAAACATGGGAGCTTTGAAGAAATTTAGTGAGGTATTTCAAGTAGTTCTACGTTGGTAACTAAATGCCAATAAGGCTATGGGGGTTGAAAGGAAGCAAAGGGCACTGCAAGAGAATTATGTGAGTAGTGTTCAAGGAGGGTGTAGTCACTTGTACCCAAATGATTATCCAACCCTTCCCTAAGCCTACATTACAAGCTAAAAAGTCCTTATGGGATCTCCAACCGAATGTTCTTAAATAGGCAACAAATTAAAATAAGGGCAAGCCTATGGTATGATGAGTCGTGACACTTGAAACTCTTTGTGAGTGTGAGTGTCTTTGTAAATATGTCCCTTGTTGTTGTCATTGTACATATTGTGAGTTGGGACTCTCTTTCTTTCTGGTAAGGGCACTTGTACTGTGAAGTTTGATAGTAGTTGAGTTCTTGAAGTCGGATGCGAATCACTCAGCTGAGAGTAACATCTTGTCAAATTAGTCGAGGCACAAAGTTCACGAGTTGATTAGTTTCCTTGTAAATAGCAGTGACTTTTCATGAAGGGTGAATAAATGAAAATGCATGCTTGTGGTACTAGCAATTAACATTGTCCTTGGTCATTACTGGTTCCGGTCTTGTAGTTGGAGTCTAGGTTAGGATAAAGTCATTTTAGTTGTAGACAATAAATTGCGTCAAGAAAATAAAATCAAGACCGAAAAATATTGCGACAATTGTAGTATTTGATTTCAAATATTTGAGCGTTACAATCTCTATGAATCCTCTGATTCTACTTTGTTAGTATAAAATCAAGGGCCTTTGAGCTTGATCTTGAATTTAAATTTGATTTATCCGTCGCGAACACTTTGATTGTTGCCACGAATTGTATCATGAACAAGTAGCCTTGATCTTGAACGCCTTGTATTTGATTTTGACTTCATTCTTGATCTTGAATACTTGAATTGTTCTTCGTTCTTGAGCTTGAACTTGATTTATTGAACTTGAACTTGATTGTTTGAAGCTTGAAACTTGTAGAGAAATTTGCGGCGTTTGATCCACGAGCTCCCTTTTGCTTCTTGTTATAACTTCTGGTGTCTTTTCTGAGTTATGAAGACCCCTATTTATAGTTGTAGGAGGGAAGAGTTGTGATAAGAGAAAACTCTTTCCGACCAATCAAATTGAAGTGCGACATGGCCGCATTTGATTGGCCAAAACATGTCACTTGCACACGTGGCGCAACTTCATTGGTCCTTTAATTTGACTTGGCATGCCGTGTCATTTTGACATGTGGCACGATCCCATTGGCTCTTCCATTTGACGTGGCATGCCACGTCATTTGACATGTGGCACCGAACTGGGCCTCTAGGAAGATGGCATATTGAGCCTAATAAAGTGGGCTCATCACTTTAGCCCAATTAAATGGGCTAACCCAATGGATTAAGACTTATTTATTTAATTCATATATATTGAATTTATATAATTAATCCAATTATATTAGCCCGTAATATTTATTTGGACAAATATATTTGATATATAATCCAAATTATTTTATCGGATTTAATTTCGATAAAATTTATGTGCCTACAAATGCCCCCTACTTGAAGATTCGTCCAAGTGTATGTCTGATAAACTATAGCGACGAAGTTGGAAGTAACATAATATTTTTTTTTTAATTCACATCTACTATTTCCTTGAGACCTGCTCGTGTACACTCTTTCCAAAGTGTAATTTGAGGTGATTGAATCTTGATTTTTATAATGCTAAATGGATTAAGATCACAATAGTTGCAAGTTAACAGTAACGTTCTCCTTGTGTTTGGACAATTTTCATGGGGTCCATTTTCTTAAATTTATCCTTGAACATTAACAAAATATGCTTGAACTAGGACTAACACGTTGGATTCAATCTTGAGTAGTACTCTCTTGCTGAGCCTTGTGGGAATTGGATAGAAGTAGATTACCATCATTACTAGTTAAATTCTTCTAATCCAACTAGCCTAATTCACTTCCACGTAGGTGACCATGCCATCAATAAAAGTACTAGGAAGCCTTTATAGCACATGTATATCTATAAGCCAAAGATTCAAGCACCTCGTTCTAGAAAGTCCCTTCTTTTCTATCATTGGCTTAAGCTCTGTTCAGCTAGAATTCTTTCTCAATGCAAATCTTTTTCGTAACTTTAAGTAGGTTACTTCAGGAAGAAAAGACACCGCATTGATACTTCTGTCCTACTGAAATACAAATTCCTTTCTCACGAATGCCTATAAAAGGGGTACCAACTTCAATTAGGAGACTAACTTGTACAATTCAAATCCCTATTGGATTTCGATCACAGCAGCCATCCCACATCGAAAATTAATTTCCTACAGCCACTTGAGAATTCTATATAAATTCCATGCGCTCATCTTCATTCAGTATCAATTCGCATATTTGCAATATATTTGAGTCTAGTTTTGTGGACTCGGAAACATTGACACGAAGGTAATTTCTACTTCTTTTCTTGTGTTTTTGTTTTCTTTTTTTTTTGTAGGTCAAACAAGAAGGGTGTGTTCTTGTTTAACGAGATGATCCACGCATGAAGAAGACAATCTTAGGGTGTGAGGGGATGAGCACTCATCCTTGCCCGAATTATCGGAGAGATTACTCTCAAAATGGCCCGACTACCGGAGGGATTACTCTCAATGTGGCCCAACTACTGGAGAGATTACTCTCAAAATGGCCCGACTACTGGAGAGATTACTCTCAATGTGGACCGACTACTGGAGAGATTACTCTCAAAATGTCCCGACTATCGGAGAGATTACTCTCAATGTGACCGACTATTGGAGAGATTACTCTTAAAATGACCCGACTATCGGAGAGATTACTCTCAATGTGGCTCGACTACTGGAGAGATTACTCTCAAAATGTCCCGACTATCGGAGATATTACTCTCAATGTGACCGACTATCGGAGAGATTACTCTCAATGTGGCCTGACTACTGGAGAGATTACTCTCAAAATGTCCCGACTATCAGAGAGATTACTCTCAATGTGACCGACTATCGGAGAGATTACTCTCAATCTGGCCCGACTACTGGAGAGATTACTCTCAAAATGTCCCGACTATCAAAGAGATTACTCTCAATGTGACCCGACTACCGGAGGCCATTTTACTCTTTTAGACCTTTGTGCTCATTCTAATATTCTTGATTTGGACTTTGATGACCGTTTTTTTTGCAGCTCGAGAGATGGAAAGTTTTAGAGACTATACTTCACCTTCCTCCAAACTTAGATATCTCATAATCGAGACTAAAGATGACATAGAACAAACGAAGCTTTTGGTTCACGCCCCGCAAGTTGGCCGGTACGCAACCTTATGGCCTTCTTTGAGAAACTCCCTTCATGTAGAAAACTGGACCTTAGAGCACAAGTCAACTTCTAATCCATTTTCCAAGATGTGGTCTCTCCAAGCGCCAATCCATCGCCACGTAAACATTGCTAGCACCTTTCCAAGCTTAGGATGTTGCATAATTCAATGCGAAGTACGTTGGGGAAGCACAACAACAATCGAGGGCGAGTATCGTCACATTCCAGGATATTGGGAATGGGCTGAAGATGTACTTGGTGGAAGTCAACAAACCCTGAGTACAGCAAAGATTTATGATGCTGTATATGCTTCACTTTTCACTTATGATCGAAACTCGAACATTTTACAAGCATTTTGCGAGGCTTGGTGCCCCAAGACGAACACGCTTCTTACATCAGCTGGGGAACTATCTATCTCTCTTTGGGACTTACATATCTTTGGAGGTCTGCCCATTGTGGGTTCTCCTTATGAAGAAGTGGTACCTGAGATAACAGAACTTATCGGTTTGGACGAAAAACAGATGAGATTTATCCCTCGATCTTGCGAGTATTTATTTGCTGCCTTCCATTACCTTAAGAAAGGTACGGGTACTAACCAAAAGGTCTCGTTCAACAAGTGGACAAATTTTTGGTATAAAAAGACTTTAATATATAAACCCGCCTCACTGCGAAAGGAAAAGAAATCTGTGCGCCTAAAGTCGACACATAATCCTAACGGAGTTATTCCCGAGACAACGAGGTGGTCGAGTGATCAAGAAGTTACATTCTCCAAGCTTAGGGTGAGGGCTGACAAGAAAGATGAAACTTATGTAGCAGCATTCTTATCAATTTGGCTATGTGACTTTGTGTTTCCCAAGGCAGAAAACTTCATTCGTCCCGAGACTTTTACGATGGCAAGCATGATGGCAGACGGGCGAAAGATTAGCCTTGCGATCCCAGTTTTGGCGAGTATTTATAATGGTTTGAATAAGATTTCGTGTTCTTCGCAACTTGATCAAGTCAAAGTTTGTTTCCCTATTCATTATGTTTACGGCATTCTTGCACATTACTTCAAAACCCATTATCCACTTGCTAAGGGTCCGTCTGTCCCTTTGATGGTGGCATACTCAGGAGAGGGAGCTGCGAGGTACTTTGACGGGAAGGATGCGAGGAAACGCATCCACACCGGGGAGGATATAGTTTGGACACCAACAATGTTAACCAATTCTCGTCCTTATTATTATGTGGATAACGATGCCCCTGAAGAGTTGGAGTCCAATTACTTCATGAACTTACGTTTTAGTTACCTCCCTTTGAGGTATGGTAACTCATCTATCATCGATCCCTATAGCCCACATCGGTTTGGTCGTCAATTTGGGTTTTACCAGAACGTCCCCGGTTTTTTGGAGAATGATATTCGTAATGCCTCTCTAGATGAAGGACTCAGATTTTGGAGGATTTGTACGCCGTATCGGTCTATGTCACGCGCGGTTTTTCACCCAACGGGCGCCTGTGGAGAAGCCTTTCTCCACCAATTATATGTCTTGGTGGGAGAAAGCGCATGGGAAGTTT
>ML249190.1:8763-40671 GCA_005239495.1 Nicotiana undulata
AAGATGGGGGAAATGGGTAGTGTTAGGTTTTTGGGATTTTTGGGTGATTCAACCCCAATTTGGGATCGAATCTTAAAACAAATTGTATATTCTTAATCGTGGGGATATGGGTGATCGGGTTTTGGTTTCGAGCCTCGAGTTTCGACCACGTGGGTCCGGGGTCAAATTTTGGAATTTTAGGAAGAATGATTAGAATGGGGTAATTAGGCTATGGGTTTGAGTTATTGAGTCATTATTGATATACTTGAGTTGAATATGTCTAGATAATATCGTTTCGGAGCCGGATTATAAAGGAAAGGCGGTGTTAGAGGGTTGATCGCTCTATTTTGGACCCGAGGTAAGTGACTTGCCTAACTTCGGTGAGGGAATAGGTATTGTTTGCTACGTGTTTACTTGTTAAGCATGTTCGTTGCATAGGTAGAGTGACGAGTACCTATGTGATGAGAGTCTAGCATGACCGTGAGTCTAACGTGATAGTAATCGTAGCTTTTCTTCCATGTCTTTTATATTATGAAATTGCCATTATTTGTAATAGTATGTTGTTGGTTGTGGTGAAAGAATGAGACGTAAATTGTTGTTGAGGATGAATATTTGTTGTCAAAGATACTCTGTTGAGATTGGTATAGCTGAGACCCTTGCCGGGCAATTGTGTGTTTAATATTGATATGTACCCCCTCGTTGAGCATTATTTGCCTTGCATTTCTATTATATTGAAATTCCCTTGCCATTGATATTTATACTGTTCTGGTAAGGAAGAGGGGTGATGTTATTGTTATGCACGAGGGGACATGCCGTGCCGAGTGTTGATATTGTTATATATGCACGAGGGGACATGCCGTGCCGATTGATATTTATTATATACACACGAGGGGACATGCTGTGTTGTGCTGTGGTGATATTGTTATATACACATGAGGGGACATGCCGTGTTGTGATGTTGTGATATTGTTATATACGCACGAGGGGACATGTCGTGCCGATTTGATATTTGAGATTACGCACGAGGGAACATGTCGTGCTCTATTATTTGATTGATTTCCGTATACTGATAGATGTTTTCTTCGGTTTCTGTATTTACTTTCCAGCCGCATTCTCGCCGTACTGTTGTGAACTAGATGTAGTTTTCTTGTATCCCCAGTATGTACACATATCTTATTTTATCGCTTAAGTTCCGATAGTATTGTTGCTCCGTTAATAGGTTTCCCCTATTGTTCCCATGCCTCTTCTATTTGATCATATTTGTCTTCATTATCGGTTATTTCTTGTTCATATATCTGCTTAGACTAGGACAGGTGGTCGCATTATGCTAAGTCTAGCCTCGTCACTACTTCGGCCGGGGTTAGGCTTGGCACTTACTCAGTACATGGGGTCGGTTGTACTGATACTACACTGCACTTCCTTGTGTTGTGCAGACCCTGCTACCGGACCCCGTAGAGCGTTCTGAGGGAGATACCTTCAGTCCACGTCAGAGCTTCGAGGTATACACTGGCGTTCGTGGATCCCGAGGCTTCTTCCTTTTTACTGCTTCATTGTCTTTTCCTTAATTCCAAGACAGTGTTGTATTTTTCTTTTCCAGACTTGTATTTAGTATTCCAGTAGCTAGTCCATGAGATTGTGACACCCCGGTTTTGGGAAGTTTACGTTATCTTATGATTGTTATGTTTCTCTTTTCCGCATTCAAGTTTTATTATTTTTATTATTGATGTTGGAAAGATTATTGTTGAGAAAGGTTTATTATCGATGTTCGGTTAGATAGATGTCCCACTAATATCTCGGGATGTAATGTAAATTGATCGAGGCTGATGAATTAGTATTTCATTTCGTACTAAATGATTTTTAAATTATTATTGCAAGTTACATGTTGGCTGGCCTAGCGGGTTCAACGTTAGGCGCAGTCACGGCCTAGAGGGTGGGAATTTGGGTCGTGACAATATTTCCATATAACTAATTCCAGGATATTTACGAAAAATCTTGTGCCACAAGTTGTCTTAATTTCCATCGACTTGATTTTTCATTTCACTTTCAGGTGTTGGGACTATCCGTTCAACTTCACATTTTTCAGATGAAGTCAATTTTCATTGCACATTTTTTATTTGGTCAATCATTTATCTGCCCAAATTTCATGACAGATTTGAGCTCAAGATCTTTGTCAATATTAATAATACTGAGTGCTACATTATATCAACAATATCATCGATCATCATTTTACATCGGTTCCATCATCACACAATAAAGACACAACTTATCGAGATCTCATTATTTTCAGGGTACTTGAGCCCCTTCCGTGAGGTCTTATAGAGTGTTATGTCGTGGTGCTCTTCTAAAGCACTTGGCTCCTTATTATGACCATCTTGATCATTTTCTCCACTCCTTATTCAAGGAATTTTATCTTTGGAACGAGTTTGTCTATTACGCTTCATGCGTGCCATAAACTCTATCCATCATGGACGTTATTCTATTTGGAGCATTACCAGCTGAAATATGACATTTAGCTGGATCAATAAATGCGTCTGACAATATTTTGCAAATGAATTATCACTTGAACTTCAAGTTCACATTTTCTTGTACGAGGATCAAAATGTATTCATGATAATTCATTCCACGTATCACTTTTTCAGCTTCCCGTTCTCTCCCCCTAATGTTGGGATCACCAACACATTTCCCAACCTTCTTTGGGAACTCATATTTGTGCATTGTGGTGGCATGATTAAATCATATAGCACATCTATATTTCTAGATGGAAATTATTTGGTTCTTGACACTGAACCAATTGTGATAAGGAGAATTTTTCATTACTTGCTGGCTAGATGCGTATAAGTGTTGTTATATATTAAATAATACACTTCATACCAAATTTTCATTTGGGAGTTTTGTTCTGATAACCAATGGTTTGGCTTAATTGGAGGCATACATTTTTTGCTAAACCAACTTGGATTTAAACCAGCATTATTAAGATAAATCATCATAATTTATATTCTGGAAATATGCTCTAATAATTTGAGCAAGCAACCTTGCAAAAGCCAAATTGCAAGTTGATAACAAACACACATGTGACCTTATAATATATGCATCTATTATAATTATATAATAGTAAATGGTTCACATGGAAGGTGACTAGGCCCATATATATATCACCTTTTATACGTTCCAAAAATCAGGGAATACAATCCCAACCCCAGCTGGTATAGTAACCAATTTATCATGAGAAAAAATCGTACATGATAGTTATCGAAGAATCTCCTAATTCTTCAATATATGCCAATGTGAATTCTCAATCATTTTTCGCATCATAACTGAACCGGCATGGTCAACCGGTCATGCCAACTAATATTTGTTTCAACAAACCTCTAGTTTATTTGTGGCATGTGATTCCATCATCATGCTTATACTTGTGTAGTACAAATAGAAGAAAAATTGAGTAACCTTTTATATTTACCCCGTATGATTATGGTAATAGTGTCAATATGTCAACCACTTTGGCTAATACATTTGAAACTCAAAAAGTTCTTTTGAGACTTACAACAATATTAATGTCAAGAATAATTTTATTAATCCGGGTAATAACAAATTTTCTCTTCCGGAGCTCTTAATTGATTTTGTACTACAAGATCTCTTGTCACACCATCCATATGGTGAATATCTCCTTCACAGAGAAAATTATTTCTTAATAATTGTCATGGTCAAAATCATCGTAAGCAAAATCATTTGTTGATTTAATTTTGCCTTTAATAACCTTTTATAAGGCATGACAAAATATTTTTGGCATACCACATGTACGCAACCAATGACATATTCATGTAACCACACAATAAAATTGGTTCTCTTTATCTCACTCAAACCTCCCGTATATGTGAGTTGTGTGGTATTTGATCCAATCATGCATTGAACGTCTTTATTCATTATTTTATCACATATTTTTACATTCACCTTCAGGAATGAGTCTGCATTTACAATGCTTATCACGAGTCATATTTTCACGGAATAGACTATAATCATGTGAACGTGTCTCATATTAACAGACCACATTGATACATATTTCTTCACCTTTGAAGGACCACTTTGAGAACCTTTATTGTTCTCCTTTTTACAATTATCATGATGATGATTGTTATTATTTTGATCTTTGGCCTGATCACATTCATTGGTCAACCACTTATCTTCATTTAGACTTATTATGCACCGCTACCATATTCACTTCAAGAATGGTGCGAATCAAGTGAGACAAGCTTCATAATTTTTCATGAAAAATACATTATTTATCCTTAGTCATTATTATATCATCAATATGGTGCACTAGGACTCAAACCCAATGCCTTACCCATATAAATTCATGTTAGGCCATATTTAGTTGGGACACAAACCCAACTTTTACAATCATGGAACATCAGGACTCAAAACCCGATGTCTTACCCTCATGGCGCGTTGGGACTTGAACCCACCATCTTATCCTTATATAACGTTTATCACAAATTGTCTGATTCACTTCAGGGTATACAACAACAACAACAACAACAAACTCAGTTTGATCCCAACAAGTGGGGTCTAGGGAGGGTAGTCTGTACGCAGACCTTACCCCTACCTAATGCAAGTAGAGAGGCTGTTTTCAATAGACCCTCGACTAAGGAAGGGCAAGAAGAAGAAGAGGGAAGCAATTAAGGAGGAGAGATGGGAGATAAAAGATAAATAATATCAAATAATAGCAACATGGAATATAATACTTGAGGCGAACAAAACTACATACCGTAATAAAAGTCTAAGAATATGAAGGGAAATGCATGCTACTAAGCCTATCTGTGAACACTATAAACCACCTACTAACCTTCTACCTTAATCCTCGACCTCCACACCCTCCTATCAAGTGTCATGTCCTCAGTGAGCTGAAGCAGCGCCATGTCATGCCTAATCACTTCTCCCCAGTACTTCTTAGGCCTACCACGACCCCTTCTCAAACTCTCCATGGACAACCTCTCACACCTCCTGACAGGGGCATCAATGCTTCTTCTCCTAACATGTTTGAACCATCTCAGCAGCGACTCCCGCATCTTGTCTTCCACGGAGGCTACTCCCACTCTGTCCCGGATAGCTTCATTCTTAATTCTATCTCGCCTGGTACACCCACACATCCATCTCAACATCCTCATTTCTGCTACTCTCATATTCTGCACTTCAGGGTATGGAATATAATTTTACATAGCTATAAATTCAAACTTTAGAATGTTTAACATAGTAACACTATCATAGAAATAAGTGAATTTTGATAAGAAATATTATCAATGATAATTTTGGCCTAGTAAATACTCATGTACTAATATACTATCAGAGGCGGATCCAGAATTTTAAGTTTATGAGTTCCTATAACAATCTCAAGTTAATCTACATGATAACTGGACCAACGAACTGGGTTCCAAGCTAAATATTCTTATACTTTTAATGAATTTTTTTAGTACAAATACAGGGTCTATGCAAAAGTTACTGAGTTCACGGGAACCCGTATTCTTTGCTCTAGATCCGCCCCTGTATACTATATGTAGACTTATCAAAATATATTATTTAGATATAGTACTATATATCATGCACTACCATTTTAATAACCATAAATTAATCCAAAGTGTAATGAGATATATTTTACACCAGAAAACAAGTAAGCTTATTCAATGTTACTAGCATATTCTGTCTTTACACAAAAGATGTCCCAATAGACTAGCTAGATATAAACCGTTTCAAATAAATAATTTTTAAATTATTGGTTCATACAATATGAAAAATAGTAAAAACTCACATGCATATGATTGTAACTTTGAACATAACTAAAAAGAATTAAAAATATCCAGCAAGTCATCTCACTATTCTTGCAAAAGAGAAACCGTATCTAGATTGGAAAGAGATTAACTTAATCTTTTAGGAAGAAGATAATACCTGATAGAAATAGATATCTCAATTTAGATTGATGATATGTGCATCTAATTAGTTAGTATGGACCATGATATAACTACTATCATTTTTCATGTGTCTAAAGCAAAATATTAATTAGCGTAACATATATTTTCGCTGCCAAAATAGAAGCAAGTCACTATTTCAGATTAACTACAAAGAGAACTATGAGTGCACCTAAATAATTTTTTTTTTTAATATCATAGAAACTATACCTGCATAGTAACTTCATGTGTACTATTACATGTCGATACTTTGGTGGCTTAAAAAACAATTAAGCAAAGTGACGGCAGAAATGTGTTAGATCTAATTCAATACAACAACTTTATTATAGGCAATGCCTCATCTCGCATTATAGCCTAACTTACCAACGATATGAAATGTCAATTTATCACTTGCCAAAGCATAAAAAACAATTGTAGCCCCCATGGAAGGCTTTCATCTCTTATAGAAAATATAAGAAGAATATAGCAATTCGTGATGATAAACATGCTAAGTGTGTACAATATAACGTATTAAGAAACTTAATTCAAAGTAACAATATAAAACAAGGAAAAACATGCTAAGTGATATAGAGAAAAAGAAAGGGGAGATTCTTATTTCTTCCATGTATTCAAGTGTGTACAATATCACTTCATCCTCTATTTATAGTATTACATAGAGGCATACAAAAGAATGTCTTAAGCAGGTGTGAGAGTTACAATCATAATGGTATGATGTAGTGGGAGGTTAATGAAGAAAAGTAGTGAGAGTAATTTCTTTAGGAGTTATAAACATCCACTATAATATTTCATAACATGAGGACATTTATTGCAAGAGGAAATATTTTTGTTTGGGCAAGGTGGTTCAATTGAATATTTAAATCTCATTCATCAAAAAATTATATTATGTAATTAAAATAAAAATTTATGTTTGTATATATAAATTGCAGAAATCTTTTGGTATAGAAATAACTATAGTGCATAGGTAAAAAGAGTCTCAAAAATTATTTTAGGTTGAGATTCAAATCTTAAGCGTGCCGTTCTTATATCTATATCTATCTATACTATATTAAAAGAACGAAACCCCTTTACAAAATATTGTTCGCCTTATTTACCCTTCGTAAGTGTATTCTACTTTGAATAAAATTGTAATTATAAACTCTAATAAATTTTATCTTTGAAATAAAACTAAAAATTGCCGTTTAATCTCATTTTTGTTACATACGGCTTTCTCCTTATTTAGGTTTTAAGTTTAGAATTCTTTTACCAAATATTTATTTAGTTATGCCTTTTCGTTGTTTAGGTTTAGGATACACTGCAGAATTAATTTATCAAAATTTTCTTATGCTACAGATCTTTTGTAACAACTTTATTCCATCTTAATTATCGTAGGTAGCTTTATTTTGTTAACAATTTTTATTTTGGTTTTAATTATTGTAGGTATCTTACAATTGATCATTGGATTGTGGGTTTAGATACCGTGGTAATGACATCTCTAGAGGTAAAAATTATTTGTATTTGAGGTAAACCTTTTAACCTTTAGTGTGTTTTTGAAGTCAAGTAATAATAATAGTTCATGTATTTTTGACAGATTATTACAAATTGAAAGGTTGTTAGATTTGTGTTTTTTGTTTATAATTCTTCATATATGATCATCAATTTAGTGACTCATTTACATATTTTGTACAAGTTGTTTAGACTTTAGATCATTGCATTCCGTAACAAGAAAAGGGGTTAGGCATTCTAACTCATGATATAAATTCAAATTTTATTAATTCAAGATTATTTTGCCTTATGTTTTACAATTAAAATTACTAATTGTTGTGCCAGCTCAAGTTACTCATATTTTCTAGGATTTTTTTATTACCTATTTTGTTTGATTTTATTATAGATATTACATAACTAAAAATTGTATTACTTAGAGAATAAACATTAATAATTGGCGTCCTAAGATTTTGACGAGTCCGCCGGTTCAAGTAAATAACTCTACTTAAGAAAAGCTGAAAATAAACTATACAGAGAGAATCAACAAACTTGCAGTCTGACCGCAGACCCCTTAAGGTAAAAATAAATAAATGATTTTCTTTACTTTTTGTTCAAGAACTTAAACACATTATTTAATAATACACATAATTGTTATAAAAAAAATTATAGTTATTGATATAGAGTACACGTGCAAAGCGCGTACCCTAAGACTAGTACTATATTAAAAGCATTAAACCCCTATCGAAATATTGTTCGCCTTTCTTATCCTTAGTAAATGTATTTTATGTTGGATATAATTGTAATTAATTACCACTATTTTTATTTTTATTTTGGAGAAAACCCAAAATTTCCACTTATTGCCGTGTCTTTACTTAGGTTTAGGATTCTTTAGCCTTTTCTTTGTTTAGAATTAGAATTCTTCACTGACTTGTGGCTTTCTTTTAGGTTTACGCTACTTTAGACTACTTCTTTGGAATATTTCGTCCTCTTTTTAGTTCCCTATAAACATGAGTTTAAAGTGCAAAATAAGCTAATTCTTTGAAGCTATCTAATGTTCCATAAATATTATTGTTCTTTTTTTAGTTTTTCCCTCATCGATATGTTTTTTTAACGTTATTAGACTTCTCACTTTCTTCAAACCATATATATGTAACAAATTTATATGAATCATTATTGATTATTGGCAATATTCTTGTGCAGGTGAAGGAAGAATTACGTGGAGCGTGTGATTGAGACTTAGTGTCAATTAGATCGGGTTTTCAAGGCAAGTCTTTTTTCGAATTTTATTTCTCATTTATATTGTTTCAATTATTGTTGTTAAGATTTTTATTACATATTACATTATATTTCAAGTTAATACTTCTTTGTCGTAACCATACTTATAAGGGAAAAAGTCGAGATCTATTTGCAAAATTAGCTATTGTACGTTTTGATTTTATTTTTTATAAATATCTATCATAGTTTTCAAGTATATGGAATAATAGAGTCTAATACTATTACACGTTGTTACAAATAGACTTCAAAATTCATACTTGTAGGAAAAAAATGTTTAGGGTTTGAAGTTGACTAATATTGATAGAATTTTCTAAATATAAAGCAAGTTTGAATAAACACACCACATAGCTCAATGATTAGTATATGTTTTCATTCTTCATTCTCTTGAAATAAATAAAATATTTCAATAAATGGTAGGAACAAATATAATATTTTTTTCGTTATTGAGCTAACTTAATAGAATCAATATCCGTCATTTTAAGGATTTAAACTACTTTTTTAAACATTTATTTCATAACTCAAGTAGAGAATTGTTAAGCACATTTATGTAATTTTTTAAAATATTTTACTTATTGATATAGAGTACACGCGCAACGCGCGTAACGTGATATATATATATATATATATATATATATATATATATATATATAATGGCCTTTGCTTAATACATAACACAATATATAAATTAATCCTAAATAACTTCATTATGTTAGAATATAAAACACAACAAGCAAGTATCAAGATCGAAACCTAGACAATTTCTTTTTTAGTCGTTCTTAGCACTTAGTTGATCATTGTAGCTTTAAAATTAAGGGTAAAAATCTAGCTACAAATATTTTATTGAAATTAAATGTTTTTCTTTACTTATATTTAATACACTGCGTTTTAAAAATACCCACACACCAGATGAACCCTTAAGCAGAATGGCCAGATCTGCCACTGCTAATGTTAAGTCTCTTCCTTTCACATTCCTTTGAACTTTATGCGGGTTACGGCTAAACCCGTCCCACCCCATTGCCATCTCTTTTTTCAGTATAATTGCAGATACAATCATTTCTCATGTTATGTTTGCTGCACTGGCACAAAGCACGGGGGCAGCCTGGAACAGGAGATCAAGTATATATCATTGCTTTTAGGAATAGCTATGTAGTTGCCAACCCAAGCTAGCTAGTTTGAGTTTAACTTCTTTCAATCCCATCAAAGCATGTGCCGATTGGCCTGGTGACCGGGGCGGATTTACGCCGTTTTTACGATGCACGTGAACCCACAGTTTTTTTGCCAAATTAATTATTTTATGTATATATTTCGTACAATTGATCTAATATTATCTGTTGGTTCTCATGCTTCAAAAAGGTTGAACGATACACTCGGTTGAATCCTGAGTTATTTATCCAAAGGAACTTGAATCGATAACCTACTTCGTACTTTTATTTTCTCTCTTTTTTAATGGTGCACCCATATTTTAGAAATGCTAGATTCGCAGATGCTTGACGATAGAGAGAATTGATCAATTTTAGATAATTCTTGTCATGATTGATGTTTTGTAATTTGAAGTATGTGGTAGTTCTGATTTCAGTGCTAATGTATAAATCCAATAAGCGCATGGAACATAACCCAAAATATAGAGCATAAATGGGCAGAACGTAGGGGTGATATAATTATTGACACCGTATAACCGTTCTCAAAATAATAGTCAATATATATATATTTTATACTCTTTTTCAGCTAACGAATGTAAATAGTTTATGGTACGGGCTAAAAGTGATGATACCTTTTTATTTAAAATACGATCTATAATTCAACTTAGGAGGGCTTATGATTGGGCTTTTGCATATTTTTATGACAGATCAATTTTCACATAAATCAAGTCAGTCCATCTAGAAGTTTAGTTGATTTGGGCTAATTACCCAAATTGAATCTTAAGGAATTTTTTGGGCCAAGTGCACAAAATAGTCCATTTTTTGGCACCTCCATTCGTTTAAATAAAAATGACATCAGGTAGCCACTCTAAAGGCATAACTACTCTAAAGGCATAACTGAAGTTTATAGGTTTTTCGTAAATTGTAGCAACTTCAGACATATGCGACTGAAGTAAATTTGTGTCTAAAGTTACAATTGTATATGACGTTTCACACATTGCTTGTGCAAATAAACTTCAGATATTTTTGTCTAAAATTCAGACATTTATGCTTGAATTTCAGACATTTGACTAAAGTTAAATCAACTTACAAAAACAATTAAGCAGCTAAGCATACAAAAAAAAAAAAATACACATATGTTATTTTTTAAATAGGAGTCCTCAAAATGGCGCCATTTCGCCCCAAATTGAATCGAAAAAAGAACTTGTCAAATAATTTTTTTTTTTTTTTGTTTGATATGTTAAATATAATTACCAAAAGGGTAATTAAACAAATTATAAGAAAATAAAACAAAAATAATTAAAAATAATTTGAATTTAGCGGGTCGGGTTAGCTATGACCTACTATTATTTAGTCCATTTTTGACTCAGCCCTATTCAACCAAATCTTATTACACCGTCCATTTATTGATTAAGTTTATTTTGATCTCCGAATTCAGTTCAACCTAGGGGTGTACATGGATCGAGTTGGTTCGATTTTTATCAAAATCAAACCAAATCAACTATATCGGTTTAGATTAGTTCGGCTTTGTCGGGTTTTTCGAATTTTCGGGATTTTTGTTACTTAAATATTATTTTAATCTTACTTTCTTAAATATTTGATAGGTAAATACATATTTAGTAAAAATATAAAAAATTGAGAACATTTTATCGATTAAAATATTCTTATTGAAGAATTTTATTAGTAACACATAATAGTTAGTGTTCTAGTTGTCTGGCAATAATTTTTCGTTGATGTGCACTTTCAGGTTAACCGAATTTAGTAATTAAAGATAAAAATCAACATGGCACCTAAATATTAATAATCACTTCACATTCAAAAAAGATATAAGAATTTAATAGATCTTAACATATGATATGAATATGGAAGAACAAAGAGATAGACGCGTTTCGGTAACACTTTGAAACGCTTGATAAGAGAAATCATACAACCCATTATTTAATGTCAACGAATATGGAGCATTTCATATTCTATTAAAATTTATATCCCGCAAGAAAATCCTAAATATTTTTAGATATTTTTTAAAGAAAATTCTATATGAAATCTTAAAAGTATATATAAAAATTATATATTTATATGTCGGGTTGGTTCAGATTTTTTTATTCAAAACCAAACCAAATCAAGCTAATTCAAATCAGATTTTTTAATCGGTTTGATTTGACTTTTCAATTCGATGCGATTTTTCGATTCGATTTGTACCCTAGTTCAACCTACTCATTTGACACATGATAGTTAGCTTCTATATCAACTGCTTGTCTTGGTCGTTTTACTTCTCTCATTTTATACAATAACAGTGGAAAAAATATATAGAGGCTGAAGAACTTTCCACATGTATTGCCTTCACCACCTTATTATCTTCAACATCTTTTATGGGCCTAATTAAAGGGGGTCTGAAACGGTTTGCTTTATGTGATGAGTCATTGTTGGTTTATTTTCAGTTAAAGATATTTTATTTTATTTCCTTATATTAAAGAGATTACATTTCTTTAGATGAAGAGTTTGTATAGTGCAGTATTTTAAAAGGCGTGGGCGTAAGGCGAGACGTTTTACATATGCCTCAGCGAGGCGTAAGCCCCATAAGTATTTAATTTTTATTATTTTATAAAATAATATAATTACAGTAAATATTTATAAACAGGTAAAATTGCATAAAAATGAAGAAAACTACACGCGATTCATCCCCACAAAAAACTAGTCAAAACAATCTATTATACGCTACTTAGAAGCTCAAGTAACTTGAGTTGAAAAGAATAAAGTTTTCTATACGGAGGAACAAAACGGATGACTAACTTGCAATTTGAACTTTGAACTTGTTGTTATGAAGGAGAATTGAGTTCTCTTTGTATTTCTTAAAAAAATGAATATTCGTTGCTTTTGAGATATATTAGCAAACTAGTGGACAAGATAAAGAATTGGGAAAAACCATGAATTGAGGCTTCAATCAATAAAAAAGGTCTTGACTTTTTGAATTTAATACATTTTAGTTCCTTTTTAAAACTTTTGAGTAATTACCAAGCTGAATTTTGAGAATCTGGGTATTATATGAAGGACTTATTCAACAAATTTTGGTTTAATTTGAAAAAATCTAAAACAAATGCGCCTCGAACGCCGGGGCGTACGCCTCGAATTGCTGGGCGTACGCCTCTTGAGACTTTTCGCCCAACACCATCGTCCCTGGGCGTTCTCGCCCCAAAAACGCCCTTTAAAACACTGGTATAGTGTGACTTATTTTCCCATGTGCATTTGTTAGGCTTCTGTCTATCGAAAATCGCCTCTTCATCTGCATTAGGTAGGGATAAGGTCTGCGTACAGACTATCCTCCATGTACCCCACATGTTAGGAACATACTGAGTTTTTTGTTTGTTGTTGTTGTTATAGTTGTTGTTGTTGTTGTTGTTGTTGTTGTTGTATTTTAATTCATTAAGCAAATGAGTCTTGAACACATGTGCATTATTTCTGCATCAATCCACGAAGACAGAGAATTTGGGTGTGTTTGGTACGAAGGAAAATATTTGTCGGAAAATATTTTTCAATTATCTCATGTTTGGGTGGCTTAAATATTTTTCATCTCCATGTTTGGGTGGCCCAAATATTTTGAAAAATATTTTCCTCGTGAACTCATTTTCCTCCAATTGGAGAAAAATATTTTCCTATTGAGAGAAAGGAAAACATTTTCCAAAATTCCTTCTCAACCTTCCCCACCCCCACCACCCACCTACCCTCACCCCATCCCAACCCCTCCACCCCGCCCTACCTTACCCTAAATAAAAATATTATTAATAGTACTTTGTTTCCAAGTTACAGATGGATTTGTTTTTTTCATTTCAACAAATGAGTATTTTTTCATGATGTAAAATATATTTTTTCATTTAACAAAAATAATTTCTTTTCATGCAGAAAAAGTATTGTTTTTCATTTCAACAAAAAATATATTTTCTTTTCATGATGTACAAAAAGTACTTTTTTTTTCATTTCAACAGATTGAGTATTTTTTGTTCATGATGTAGAAAAAATATTTTCTTTTATTTTAATCTAAATGAGTACATTATTATCATGTTGTAGAAAGAGAACTTTCTTTTTCAACCAAAAAAGAGAATTTTTTGTAGTTATTGAGCACAAATTTCAACATTATTTTTGCGTAAAAAATTAAAGCAACACTATATACGGTCAAAACCGGGCTCGCTCGATTTTGTATGATTAATCGAGACCAGGATGGTAGGCCGATGATCGATCCTGTGTTACGTCAGATCGTGACATGAGGATATATTATCGAGCTCGTAATCCGAGTACCGGTCAAGACCGAGACCAGTCGAGGATGAGACCAAAGGAGATAGGCACCGAGCAGGACCGAAGGAAGCCTGCTAAGTCGAATAATGGAAAGCCGAGATATCCTTGATCGGGCAAGATCGTGGAGGAAATCTCGGCACATATCAAATCAAGAACAATTATTTAGCTGATCATGAGATTTCCTTATGTATTTAGAATTGTACCATAAGAAGAATTTCTCTACTATATAATGGGGGTTCTGATCAATTGTAATCATCACATTCACGTACAACAAAGCAATACAATACATTTTCTCTCTTAAGCTCTCTTATTCTACTGCTCAGTTCATCTTTTCAATTATATATTCATTTGGTTCGAGGACGATCAAGCTCGAGGGCCAAGCTGTATTTTACACCAGTTTGCTTTATTTCGTAGTCAATTTCTAATTCTCATATTCATCAATTTGTGCCAAGCGAGTTCACTTATCCTTAAAACCACTTATAAATTTAACTGTTATTCAATTTTAAGGGTAAACAGTTTGGTGCCCACCGTGGGACTAAGGATAATAGTGATTGCCTGATACTAATTCTTATAACACACACTGCTTTACGCTTGTTCTCGTAAGTGTTTTTGATTTCGGAATCAGTATGTCGAACTCTTACGTAATACCTATACACGCCGACGACGGCCTTGGTTTTCATGGGGAAAATGATAACATAGCTGCCCCTGGGATCGAAGTACCCCAGGCTGACCTCGAGGGAGTACCGGTTGCAGACCCCATCGGCGTCAGTTCCCATGTTGCCATAAAAGCGAATCTGGGCGTTGACCCCGAAAATAGCGTCTGCAGAGACGTTCGATCAGTCAGTCAGAATACACAGGGCGGCGAAGACGGTGGCGTCAGCCTTCGATTAATACTCGAAATGTTACATCCCCAACAAGTTGACATAGCACAACTCCAAAATCAGAACCACGCACCGAGTAGGGTCGAACCCGAGCCCTCACTGGAAGTCATTCACATGGCCGAACCGGTACATGATAGGTCAACCGTGAATGAAACGGGGATTGACCCTGCTATTATGAAAATGCTCGTGGAGCTCACAAAGCGAATTGAATCAGGGGGAAAGAAGATTGAAGCAAATGACATATAATTCCCGAGTTGATCAAATTCTGGGGGCACCACCGATCCTGAAGGGTTTGGATTCAAAGAAGTTCGTGAAAAAGCCTTTCCCCGCAAGCGCGACTCCTAAGCCCATCCCAAAGAAATTCCGCACGCCACAAATTTCCAAGTATAATGGAACTACCGACCCAATGAGCATGTCACTTCTTATACATGCGCAATAAGTTGGGAACTCCTTTCGGGTTCGTTTATCCAAACAGGCCCGTCGGCAGAATTCAAAGGGATATCGATGGAGAACCACGATCGAACAGAGATCAGTAGCAACCATACGGTAGAGATCAGATAAAAACTGGTCTTGGACACAACCTCGTTTGAAGTGATCGAAGAAATGATCGAGGAAAGAGCTCCCGAGGGCTCATGAGTAAGAGTGTTTTCGACAGAAATATCGCGCCCACAGAAGCACCATGACTATCGGAATACAACTTCAACGTTGATGAATCAACTATTGTATTGGCCATCGGACGGATCAAAGACACCAGGTGGCCCCGACCCCTACAGACTGATCCAACCGAGAAAAATCCTAATCAAATGTACAAATATCATGATTCTTCAACACAGTTTTTAGGTCAGAAAGCACGCGTTGCACTCTTTTTCCCTTAAATCGATTTTGTTCCAAACGGGTTTTCCGGCGAGGTTTTTAATGAGGCAACCATTGATCGTGATAACTTAGAACAATTCAATAGTACCCGAGGCTTCTTTACAATCAACCTCGAATACTGGGGGCATTGCCCTCGAATGTCAACTTTGTTGCGAGGAAATTACTTCATGGCAGCAGGGTCTCGATAGGTAAATTTTGTAAGGGCCAAACGGTCAAATGAACCGTGCCCGTATAGGTTGCTCGAGCCTTGACACCAAACATGTACACATGTATAATCATTTATACAGAGAAGTATTTTTCCTTGCCGATATTTCATGCCTTAGAAAAGTTTTCTACTTTACAAGTTCATACTCTCGATCTATTGTGTAAACAGGCTTAAGGGCCGATCATAACTGGAGTTTGGATAACTACCCCACGCTCAGGACTGCCGTCCGAAAAATAGATGATATCAAATTATTAAAACTTCGATACCATAAAACCATAAAGGCAATCCTCGATTTTTATAGGCCACGGCCACCCCACTTGGGGACTGACACTTCGGGCAAGCCTGAAGCAAAACGGGAAAATGAGCCCAAGAGGCAAATCTCAAATTATAGAGGCTACAGACGAATGAACACGATTCGAAGACGTCTGAATTCCGTAATAAAATAGGCCTTCGAATTTTTTTATAATCGATTAAAAAGTCTACCCCCGGCCAAGTCATAAAAAGGTTCCGATAATATCAAGCCTCAAAAACTGTAATGAGAACAAAATTGTTCGAACTCTCGAACAATTTCTAATTTTCATGCTAAGGCATTACAAATTTTACAAATACAAATGAAAAATACTTTTCAAGCCGAAAAGAGGAGAATGCCATAAACATTCTTTTTACAAAGGCCATATCGGCCTAATACAAAAGCCTAAGGGCTATTTTCTTGCTTCAAGTTTGAGAGACCGTCCTCGCTCAAATAAAAACCCTAAGGGTTACCTTACTTCGAGTTCGAGCAAGCATTCACTCGATAATAAAAGCTATGTTAGTTCGGTTTCGATCGAATTGCCTAAACCCCGGACCTTAGAATACAATTTTATAAGGCAAAAAGGAACCAAAATTTCACAAGATAGAAAGGAAGATTTTTTTTATATGTATAAAATTATTTACAAGGGTAGCATGTCCCGATCGGAATTCTATACAAAAATCCAAAAAAGAAGCATGAAGGAAAGATACAAATTCTAAGGGCCTAGTCTTCTCCAAGAGCAACATCTTCAACCTCGGGGTCTTTTCCACTCTCGGGCCCGCTCATGCTCCCGGAATTGTCATCATCGGGAAAGACCAACACTTTGGCTTCAGCTTCAAGCTCTTTTTCATTCTCGATCTTAGCAGTAAGATCGAATCCACGAGTGTGGATCTCCTCGAGAGTCTCCCTTAGACACTGGCATTTGGCATGCTCGGCAACCTAGTGTGCTCGAACCTGAGCAGCTTTAGCAACCTCCTTTTCTCGAGCCTGAGCGGATTTGGCGTCGGATCGGTAGACGGCTACAAATGCATCAGCATCAGCCTTAGCCGTTTTAGCCTCAAATTTGGCCACTACAAGTTATGTGACCAGCTTCTCTAGATTGGAAGTTGCTGAACCCAACCGAGACGGGAACTCCTCAATTTTCTTGTCTTGCACCAAGTTTTTCTCCTTCATACTTTGGAGTTGGCTTTCAGCCGGTGATAGTTGAGCTCGGGCAGTCTCCTTTTTTGAGGCAAGTCGATCCATATTTTTCTTCCACACTATGGTCTCTGCCTTCACTGCATCCACTTCCTCACAAAGGTGCCCGATTATATCAAGATTTTGTTGGACCTGTGGGATCAAACTATTAGCCACCACGCCCGAATCGGTGCCATTAACTTCTAAGATTCTTCTTACCTGCTCGGCTAGATCGGTTTGTTCTTTCTGAGTCGCTTCTAGCTCAGCACGAAGGCCCTTCGCTTCCTCTTCTCTTTGCTCACTGAAAAGCTTGAGGGCGTCTTTATCCTCAGTGAGCCCTTGGATTTCGACCTCATATCGGCTCAGCTGCCCTCAAGATTGAAAGAAATCTTCATGATGAAGCACCGAGCCCATACAAAAATAGAAAAGAAAGAGTTAT
This sequence comes from Nicotiana undulata, assembly GCA_005239495.1. Lineage (NCBI taxonomy): Eukaryota > Viridiplantae > Streptophyta > Magnoliopsida > Solanales > Solanaceae > Nicotiana > Nicotiana undulata. The sequence goes on from ML249190.1 coordinate 26,725, forward strand.
ACGACAAGTGAAAAACTCAAGTATGAAAAATGGCATTGACAAAGAGAGTAGGGGCTTACCCGGTTCAAAGCCTGTTGGGCCTCATTAAAGAGACAAGGTGCTCCCACCTCGTCCATCAGATTTTGGTCTTCCTCCGTAATCAAACTCCGAAGGTAACTAGCCACCCCTACGAGGGCTGCAAAAACTCGTGCATCCTCCGAGACCGTGATGATAATCATTTGTTTGTACCCGGGATCGACACTAGAGGCCGAAAACTAGCTGGTCAGTCTAAAACTCGAGGAAGCTTCGCCTGAGCTTTTCCTCGGTACCTCCAAGTCGTGCAGACCAGCGACATCATCGACCCCAGCAAAATAACCACGGAAAGGAACCTCCTCTCCATGGATTCCTTCTACGTGAGAAGTCTTTACGACCCGAATCTCCTAAATCATTTCCTCGGAGAATGCCGGAAATGATGGGGAGTCTCCGTTTTCTATGGCCCCTAGTGAATATTTTGGGGCATTCTCTCTATCTCGAGGAGCCTCGAGCCCGGCCTCCACAGCTACATCCACCGCCTCCTCAGCAGCCCTCTCTCCCCGAGGTGAGGCACCTTCGGTTTTAGCCGGCTTCGGGACTTTGGCCGAATCTTCCCCTTGGACCCTATCAGGTCGGGGTAGAATATTTTCAGCTTCTACCGGTCCAGTGGCCTTTTGAGCCTCGGTATCTCGGGCCACCAGCCCAAAATCATCCCATTTTTCTTCTTTTTATTCTTCCTCCCTTATAAGTTGGGTTGACTCCACAGATAGGAAAATAACGTTCTTCTTGAGTTTACGAGAAGCTCTCCTTTTGGGCTCTTGCCCCTTGAAGGTCGAGGCCCTCTTCCTCTTGCTCTCCTTCGCCGGCTTCGAGATAGGAGGTGAGGCTTCTTCATCACCGGACAGGGAACTCATCGTCGCATCTTTCCCGAGACATGCAAAAAAAGAATATGAGTAAGCTCGAAAAAATGTTTTAATAGTGACCAAATATTTAAAGACAAGAACAAGGTTTACCATGATTCTTAGCCTCCCATCGGCCATCGGGCCATGCGCGCTCGGCATGTGTTGATGTCGAGACCAGGCTCCTAACCCAATTCTCGAGATGAGGAACCGCACCCAGCATCCAGGCAGCAGCTAGATTGGGAAAAACACCGATAAGGGAAGATGAAGAAATAAAAGTAACAAACATAAATAAAAAACGGAGTCATACTTACATTTCATATTCCATTTCTCAGGAAATGGCATGCTCTCGGCCGGAATTAAGTCAGTTGTCCTCACTCGGACAAATCAGCCCATCCAACCCCGATCTTTGTCTTCGTCAATATTCGAGATGAGTGACTTTGTGTCTTGGCGTTGGAGTTTTATTAGACCACCTCGATAAAGTCGAGGGCTATACAATCTTATCAGATGATCGAGGGTGAAAGGAAGCCCGTCGCTTTTGCTCACAAAGAAGCGGAGCGGTATCACAATCCTCCAAAATGAGGGGTGAATTTGGCCGAGGGTCACTTGATACTTCTTGAAGAAGTGTATGATGACTGGATCGAGGGGACACAACGTGAAAGGATAAGTGTAAACACTCAAGAACCCTTCCACGTGGGTCGTGATCGCTTCTTCTGGGGCCGGTATCATGACCTCTTTGTTTCCTTAGTTATAATTTTTCTTCACTTGGTCAAGGAAGATTTTGGATATCGAGCATATATATCTCGATACCGGGTCGCATCGACCAGTAACCGATGATATTTTCTCGACTGTGAAGTCGGAACTAATGACATACCCCTACGGGAACAAACTCCTCAGGGCGTGGCTCCGCCGTTGTTTTCTCGCCGGCCGGCCGAGATGAGGAAGCGATTTCGTTCTGTGGAACAGTTTTTGACGTCTTAACCATTTATTTTTTTAGGGCAAAGAAGAATTGAGATGGTAATATTTGGTGTTTTAGAAGGGACAAACAATAGAACTCAAAGACCTGAAGATAGGAAGGTGAAGAATGCAAAGAACTTTGAAGATTAGAGTGAAAGATATTGAATGTAAAGTTTGAAAGAATGAAGAAAAGGTCTATTTATTGGTTTCACGTCGACGGTTCAAAGTTGGTAGTGGCCGACCATCTGACATATTAAATGCCTGAGGAACTGTACCGACGGGACGTTTCGGTCACCTCTGTCGCTTACGTCACGGTGCTGACGTCATGACAATCGAGGTGAAGTTCAGAAACTCATTTCTTTTCTTGTCATTACACTCCAAAAAATGAGGGGACTATCTGTATACTGTCAAAACTGGGCTCACTCGATTTTGTATGATTAATCGAGACCGGGATGGTAGACCGAGGATCGGTCTCGTGTTACGTCAGATCGCGACATGAGGATATATTACCAAGCCGGTAATCCGAGGACCAGTTGAGATCGAGACCAGTCGAGGATGAGACCAAACAGGATAGGCACCGAGCAAAACCGAAGAAAGCCTGCTAAGTCGAATAACGGAAAGCCGAAATATCCGTGATCGGGCAAGGATCGTGGCGGAAATCTCGACATGTATCAAATCAAGAACGGTTATTTAACCAATCATGAGATTTCCTTATGTATTTAGAATTGTAGCATAAAAAGAATTCATCTACCGTATAAAGGAGGTTCTGATCATTTGTAATCATCACATTCACGCATAACAAAGCAATACAATACATTTTCTCTCTTAAGCTCACTTATTCTACTGCTTAGCTCATCTTTTCAATTATATATTCATTTGGTTCGAGGACGATCAAGCTCGAGGGCCAAGCTGTATTTTACACCGATTTGCTTTATTTCGTAATCAATTTCTAATTCTCATATTCATCAATTTGTGGCAAGTGAAATCACATATCCTCAAAACCACTTATAGATTTAATCGTTATTCAATTTTAAGGGTAAACAAGCACATTAATTCCTTCGGATTTGTGTGAATTTTTAGAGACTTGGGGGGGGGGGGGGGGGGGGGGAATAACATAAATAAATATTTCTACTCTCTAACCAAACACTAAAAAATATTTTTCACTTGCCAACCAAACAAGCAAAAATAAGTGATAAAACTACTCATTTTTATGAAAACATTTTCCTTGATACCATGCACACCCTTTGTTTTGATTCATTTTGATTAGTATGTACGTACATATTGTACTTTTTTTTTTTTGAAAGAAAATGTTTGAGATGATGTAGGCAAAAAATCAGGATTACGGTAAGATATTGGGTCATAGTTTGAACTTTGAATAGGATAGGCAGAAAGTGTGGAAAAATTTTCGGATGGATTTATTTGACTAGGCAAAAAGAAAATAATTTCTATGATGTTGTAAAAATTATTTATTTGATTTTACAATTTATATTCACATGAAAAGCTAACGACAGTAGTGGCCGGTACTGATAGATGTGACGTGGAGGTGGATGTTAGTAGTGGTCGGCTAGCAGAGACGGAGTCGGAATTATTTGAGTAAAAGCTATTATGAATTCGCCCGAACCCGTAGCTCGACTTCTGCCTCCGACCCTGCCGTTGGCCACAATCTTTACGAGCCAATTTATTCAACAAAGGCGTCGTATGACTTCCATCAATAACAAATATGGGGTGTGTGAAAAGGAAGAATTTTTGACTTCTGCTGATGCGGGGATCACGGACTCAAAGTCGATACGTTCAAGGAAAGTTCCTAACTCATAATTCGTATTAAAATATTTAGAATTTTTACAAAGTACGAACTAATTTTAGTACCTTTTTTTTTCAAAAATTAATTTTTTATTATTTCAATTAGTGGAGTATTATAAATCAAGTAAGATTTTTAATAAGAGATGAATATAACTTAGACAAATACTCTAATGATTAAAGGTATTAAATAGTATATATATCGATCTTTCCTATGGAAACAAAAACCTTAAAAACAACTATTATTTGAACGTATGAGATCGTCTTTTTCATTCGGGACAAGCAACGTAATCGTACCACTATAAAATACTTCATCGTTGCGAATAATTATTTTTTGTCTGATTGCGTTATCTCTTGGATAGGCCAGTCTTGATTGATTGGGACAAAATAATTCTCGTAATACAACTTAACTCCGTCTTCACACGAGAGAAAATGTAACAATTTTTTTTTCCTTATAGCTATTTCAACAGGAACATGCCACATAACTGAAAGAAAGCAATTGAGAACTTTAACCAAGAAAAGAAATTTTCCTAACTATTCCATCTTTGATTTAACACAATTTAATCGAGAAAATTACTTACTTTTGAATATAAACACACCAACACTCTGCCAGTTGAAGACGCAATTGTCTAGAGTCTCTTCTCGAAGGAAAACAAAATTAAATAATTAAAACGAAAGAGTTCTTGTTTTTCACGTAAATATTCAGAAAATAAATAATTTTTATTTATTTATTTATTTATTTTATAGTGTTTAATTGGTGAACTCGTTAACAATTAAGTGGGGATTTGGTGAATAATTGCTTTTTTTTTTTTGGTCAAACTGAATAATTAACGGTTAAATATGGACAAAATGGATTAAACCTAAATTGACTCGTCAAAAATAGCATACAATTGAAAAAAAAAAGCAACCCAGAGGAGATGCTCACGCCTGCATTTCGGCCAAATTATTCACGTTTTGCCTGACTAATACAATCAAAATTTTCTATAACAATATCATTTGTTCCGAATATTTTTAAATGTTATAGTGAACTACTGTTATAGACAACATATATTATAACATAATATAAGAATTAGTTTCGAAAAAACTTGACTTTTATAGTGAAATGCTGTTATATAGGGATGTTGTTATGAAGAGATCTGACGGTAGTAGTAAACAATAACATAAAATAAGATAAATGGATAGAGAGAAATTTCATAATCCAATTGTATTTGAGAAATCATTTTGAGTTGAACGAGTTGAGTCATGATTTCTTAGTCAACTATGGTATGCACAAATTAGCTTGTATTTAATTTTTACTTAACACATTTTGATCCGTCCGATTCTGATTCAATTCGTCGATTTAATACCTTTAGGAGTCGTTTGTTATGATTGTATTGGCATAAAGCAATTTGTTAGGATCGAAATAATTATGTGTCATGCGAAAGCTAGTAAAACAAATCTTGAACGACGATAAATCAGACAATAAAAGAGAAATATACTAAAAGAGACACAAATATTTAACGTAGTTCGGCCAATTGACCTACGTCTATGGACGGAGATGAGTAATCCAATATAATAAAAGAGAGTATAAAATATCGAAAGAACAACCTCTGAAAAGAGAAACACAACTGACACGAGAACGTACATTAACATCACGTGAATAAAATTATTTGAAGACAAAATGCATTTTAAAGTAAGTAATTCATGTGTAACAACAATCTCTTTATGGTTTCGTCTTTCCTGTGAATAATAATCTTTTAATGATTAACTACAAAATTACTATTCATTGATTAATAGTCATCATATAAACAATCTATATGTTATAATCCCTATATATTATAATCCTTGTATAATTAACCAGACAATCCCTTAGTCAAAGTCAACTAACTAACAATGGGCTGAACAAGAAAATAACACAGTATTTGAATTTTAGTTATCAAAAAGTTTACATAATCAAAGTTGACCAATTTGTGTTCACATTGACCCCCACCCCCCACCCAACCCCCAACCCCGATCCCAAACCTTTTATCAGTCTACAAGCAGTGGCAGATCCAGAATTTTCTTCAAGTGTGTCAAAATATAAATAATTAGATATCGAAAAGTCAAGGGGAGTCAACGTATAGTAAATATACATAAAATAAAAAAAATTATCTAGCAAAATAGTATAATTTTCGGGCGAAGGGGTGTTGACACCCTTGCTTCAATATGGCTCCGCCACTGAGTGTGTCAAAATATAAATAATTAGATATCGAAAAGTCAAAGAGAGTCAAAGTATAGTAAATATAACTAAAATAAAATAAATTATTTAGCAAAATATTATAATTTTCGGACGAATGGGTGTTGTCAACCCTTGCTTTCAATATGGCTCCGCCACTGTCTACAACAAACCATCTTCTCAATTCTTGAAAAAGAAAAACTCTGCTAAATGCCACTACTATTATCAGCACCCTTAGAAGCTATTTTCTTCACTAGAATATCACAAAAATGTCCAAAAAATTAATAATCTCAACTCCCAAAATCCTTTTTTCCATTCTAACATTTCTGTTTTACACATTCAATGGGAATTCTCAGCCAAATTCCAATCAAGAAAATACCATTTTACTCAAATTAAAACAACATTGGTCTACTTCTCCTAATATCACAACATGGAACTCATCATCAAATCATTGTTCTTGGCCAGGAATAATTTGTAACAATAATTCAGTTACAGGAATTCAGATTTATTTTGGACAAATTTCTGAACCAATCCCATCATTCATTTGTGATCTTAAAAATCTCACCTTTCTTGATTTGAACCACAATTTAATTCCTGGATCTTTTCCTAGTATACTTTACAACTGTTCAAATCTTGAATTTTTAGACATTTCTTTTAACCACATGAATGGTACATTGCCTGATGATATTAACCGTCTTTCGGTTAAACTTCAAGTCCTTAACTTGACTTCAAACAACTTCAGTGGTGATATCCCTTCAACAATTGGTGACTTAAGTGATCAGCTTAAAGAACTCGTGCTCGCGGCGAATTTATTTGGTGGAAGTTTTCCTATAGAAATAGGTAACTTGTTGAATCTTGAGTCTTTAGTGTTAAGTTTCAATGGTTTTGCACCACAAGAAATACCATCAAGTTTTACTCAGTTAAAAAAACTGAGGAATTTTTGGATGACAGAAGCAAATTTAGTTGGAGAAATACCTGAAAATATTGGTAATATGACAAGTCTTGAATTTTTAGACTTGTCCATAAATGGCTTAAGTGGTAATATTCCTAGTGGTTTATTTCAGATCAAGAATTTAACTGTTGTTTATCTTTACAACAACAGATTATCAGGTGAAATTCCGCAGTCGATTTTGTCATTGAATTTGGATGTTATTGATCTGTGTAATAATAGCCTGACTGGAAAAATACCCGAGGATTTTGGTAAGTTGACAAAGTTGACTGGTTTGTCTTTGTTTTTCAACCAATTATCAGGTGAAATACCTTTGAGTATAGGCAGATTACCATCATTGGTTATTGTTAAGATGTTTGGCAACAAATTATCAGGTGAAATTCCGCCTGATTTTGGTCGATTTTCGAAGCTTGAGGACTTCCAAGTTTCACAAAACCAACTTGTTGGGAAATTACCTCAGGGTATATGTAACAACAAGGTCTTGTCAAAAATGATTGTTTTTGATAATAAACTTACTGGTGAAGTACCTGATTCACTTGGAAATTGTGACAGTTTGAAGTCCGTTCGCATTGAGAATAACCGTCTTTCTGGTAAGATTCCTGATGGATTATGGACAGCTGAGAAACTGTCAACTTTGTTGATCAATGACAATTTGTTCAGTGGTCAACTTCCAGATAAAGTGGGATCAAATTTATCCTTAGTTGATATCAGAAACAACAAGTTTTCGGGCGAGTTACCAACTGGAATAGGTAGTTGGTACAGTTTAAGTGTATTCAGGGCAAGTAATAATCTCTTAAGTGGTGAAATCCCTCAAGAATTGACTGTTTTACCAGAATTAACTGTACTTTTGTTGGATGGTAATTTACTTTCTGGTAATTTTCCATCTAATATTACCTCATGGAGATCTCTTGTTACTTTAAGTTGTAGCAAGAATCAGATATCAGGCCAAATCCCAACTGCACTTGGCCTTTTACCAAAACTCAGTGTTTTGGATTTGTCAAGTAATCAATTTTCAGGTGATATTCCAACTGAATTAGGTAAGTTGATTCTAACTTCACTTAACCTGTCATCAAATCGCCTGTCGGGTAAAATCCCAGCTCAGTTAGAGAATGCAGCTTTCGATAAGAGTTTCTTGAATAATCCCGGTCTTTGTGCAAGTAATCCATTAGTTGGACTTAGTTCTTGTAAGGGGAAAACAATGTCAGACAAGTTTCCGGTTAAACTTGTTGCTGTACTTGGTAGTGTAGCAGCAGTCGCTTTTCTGGTGGCGGTTTTGTATAGTGTTTTTGTGTTGAGAAGTCATAGAAAAAGAAAGCAAGAATTGGTCTCGACATGGAAGCAGACATCATTCCACAAGTTAGACTTCACAGAATCAGACATTTTATCATATCTGACTGATAACAACGCGATAGGAAGTGGAGGATCAGGACGGGTTTACCTCGTGCCCTTAAGCCGATCAGGAAACTGTGTTGCTGTTAAGAGGATTTGGAGTAGCAACCAAAGGTTGGATCACAAGCTTGAGAAGGAGTTTCTAGCAGAAGTTCAGATATTAGGCACGATTCGACATTCCAATATAGTAAAATTGCTGTGTTGCATTTCCAGTGAAGAGTCAAAGCTTCTTGTATATGAATATATGGAGAATAGGAGTTTGGATATATGGCTTCATTCAAAGAAGAGATTGAACAATGTCTCAGGTTTAGCACCACATTTGGTGTTGGAATGGCCTAAGAGGCTGCAAATTGCGATAGGAGCTGCTCGCGGCCTTTGCTACATGCACCATGATTGCTCGCCACCTATTATTCATCGCGATGTGAAGTCAAGTAATATCCTATTGGATACTGAATTCAATGCAAAAATTGCAGATTTTGGCCTAGCCAGGATATTACTCAAGCCTGGAGATAACACAGTGACAACAGTAGCTGGCTCTTTTGGGTACATTGCTCCAGGTATAGAACCATTAACTTATATCTGTGTTGCTCGGACTCTCCAAAACTGATGCCGTACCCGTGTCGGATCCTCCAAAAATGCACTAAATTTGGAGGATCCGACATGCACCCAACAACATATTCGAAGAGTCTGAGTAACATAGACTTATTTTGCATCATTAAATTTAAGAGTTAAAAAGTTAGCTTTATCTCTTACCTAGATAAAACCACATGAACTTTGTGGATGATTTTAATATATGTTATTGAACTGTTTGACGATCTCATCTAAAAACTTAAGTTATTAGAAAGAACAAATTTTTATTTACTTAATTATGTCTCAATAGAGGCCCTCATGCATGAACCTGATTCTTTTTCATAGACCAAGCACGTGAAATTTCTTGTTGATAATGAATGGTAGTGAAATTTAAACTTAGGATTTCTGCCTACTCTAATACCATATATAGTTGTGTAACCATCTCATCTGAATGCTTACTAGAATTTGAGCTAAGGATCTCTGTTTGCTATGATACCATGTTAAATTATGTGACCATCTGATCTAAAAGCTTAAGCTATTACAGTTCATTTACTTAGTTATGTTTTGACGGTTAATATTTCATTTGGTGTTCTAGAGTATGCGCGTAAAACTCGAGTGACTGAGAAAATTGATGTGTATAGCTTTGGAGTTATCCTTTTGGAACTGGTGACCGGAAAAGAAGCAAATCTTGGAGATGAAGATTCATGTCTTGCAGACTGGGCGTGGCGCCACCTCCAAAAAGGACACCCCATAGTCGACGCCTTGGATGAAAACATCAAAGAATCGCGATATTTGGATGAAATCCGCACTGTGTTTAAGCTTGGAATATTTTGCACCAGCACATTTCCTTCATCAAGGCCTACAATGAAGGAAGTTATGCAAATCTTGATCCAATGTAACAACAATTCACCTACATCTGGTGAAAAGAAAGATGAAACAGAACATGATGTTTCACCACTACTCAAGAATTCCAGGAGTGAAAGGATTGCAGAAAATGATGATGTTGGTTTTACATCACTTATTTGATGGCATTAGAATATATGATAGAGTGAGAAATAGCTAAGAATAAGACCAAAGATAAATGTATCAAATACTGAAAACTAGGACTGTATATATTGTATTAGATCCATATTGTTGCTTGCCATTGTTTTGCTACAGAAATTATGCACTAAGCTCTCGCCATGCGCGGGTCTGGGGAAGGGACGAACCGCAAGGATCTATTTACGCAGTCTTACCTTGTATTTCTGCAAGACAGGCTTCCTAAAAAATCAAGAGAAAAAAAAACAAGGAAGATTGAACTACCTCGCTACTAAAACTTATTGGCAATACTGAATCTTGTAAAGATTACAAAAAATGTGGGAACTAAACAACAACAACAACAACTACGCCTCAGTCCCGAACATGTTGGGGTCGACGACATGAATCCTCACTTTTTCATTAAGCTCAACTTATATCATCATCATTACCCAAATGTATGGGGCGAAAGAAGAGGGTTCTCTTTTACGAGGTATGGGGTGATACAAAATGTAGAAACCATCTCAGGCTTTCTCTATCACTCCGACCATGATCAAGATTCCTCGAGTCCGAGATATTGTGAATGAGAAGCAGCCAATAGTGCAGCTCCAACGCCTGAACCATCATTCGAGAGCTCAATGACTATGCTTTCCGCGGCGTCTCCCAACAACTCTTTGATAGTTCCCTCCATGCAATTTCTGAACTTTGTGTAATGCTTAAACAATGCACCATCAACAGCTATTACTGACCTCTGCTTCTCTCCATCCTTCAAAGCGTCTCTTCCCAATTTCTTGAGGATGCCCACGATTCCTGCTGCAGAAAGACGAGCTCCACGAGAGGTAATAATGTCACATAGCTCTACAATTATTTTCCTCATTTTCCAGGTAGATTTAGGTACCTGTGACAAAAATATATATAGCAAATAGGATGAGTAATACGTCGTTCTCCACTTAAGCTTAGCCAGCTTTAGGAGTGTTTCGTGGTTTAACTCATATAAAGGCTGAAATAGATTACAAACTTCAAAATTGATAACGTTTCACTTTAGTCGAATGTTTGATATTAATAAACACGGGACTCCATTTACCTCTAAGATATCTTTCAGCTTGTCGCCAACCACCTTGAGATCAGCAGACTTGTCGTGATGCATAGCAGACATGTCCGGAGTCCTGCATGTTTTGTGTGATTTCTTTAGAAAGGAAGAGTTGGGCTTGCGGCTGCAACAACAACAACAACAGACCCAGTTTGATCCCACAGGTGGGGTCTGGGGAGGGTAGTCTGTACGCAGGCCTTACCCCTACTTAATGTAGGTAGAGAGGTTGTTTCCAATAGACCCTCGGCGCCAAAAAATAAATAACTCCCAGCGCCAACCACAGTAATTCTGTCAGTTAAAGGAATACCTACCTCAATATGAATGGAGTTTTCAGTTTCGGTGGGACATAATCATCAAAAAATGAAGCTTCTTCAGCCATTCTACACAAGACTCTGCGCAAAATTTCTCCAAGATACATCCCGGAAATCATCTTCTCATAAATCTGCTCAGTTGCCAATAGTTCAAAATCAGATGTAAGATAGAAAAATGTCGAAAATGGAAGGGGGTTGTTATTGTTACCTGCTCCCCGGGGTTCAAACTCTCAGCGTCAAGACTTTGGTCGTATTCTGTAACTGGAAGATGTGATGAGCGGAAATTACCCCATTCCATGTTAATAACCTTCAAATACCAAACAAAATTACGTTAAAAGTTACAAACATGCGATTCATACTTAGTTTGATAACAACCATAAGGTTTCCGACACCAAGGAAAATATTTTGGACGAATGAATTAGGCATATATCAAGTAACAAACGCATTATGAATGTCACAAGCATCTACCATATCTCCTGATTTAGGCAGCAGACCATGCCATTTGGGAATCGTATTTGCCCGCTCAACATATGCTGCATTGGTACCAGTACCCAATATTACTGCAGCAATGACATCGGGGTTGTTATAACGACCTCCTGCTAATGTTCCAACAGTATCATTGACCTAAACACCCAAGAATTACATAAGATTAATAATCAGAAATGTCAGACATACAAAAAACATAATACACGAACATCATCAGCACTCAGCACACTTCTTCTTTATAGATATTCACACAGAATTTAATCGGGACCAAAACTTACCAAAGCAGCCACGCGCACGTCAAGACCGACCCTTTCCATTGCTTTTGTTAACTCTCTAACAACATCTTGGCCAACCTATGTTAGATTTCATCAGGAGTAGTTCAGCACTGAAATAAAATATAGTTCGAAAAGGAAATTTTCTAACGTACTTTTAAATCAAGTTGGTGAAAACGCAATCAGATAATCAATCAACTACACCTCAACTCTAAATTACTTTGTATGTATAAAGTCCTATGTGTTAAATCTCAATCAATGTAAAAACCTACATTAAAATGACGACTAAATCTAGGTTCATTGTTGGCATGATCGATTCGATGTGAAAATCAGAGAATCGAATGACTAACCGCATCATCTATGGAGAAGCCCTTTGTCCATTTAATAAGAGTTCCTGATGCAATTGACAGTTGTTTAACTGGGAAAGAGAAGGTGAAGCCCAACTCCCTTTGTCTACCGGGTGGAAGATGAAAATCGTCGCCTTCTGTAGCAACAAATTTTACAAGCGCCGTGGCAATAAAATCAAATAACGCCTGCAGTTAGCAGTTCAAAGTTTAATCATATGGTAATAACCCTGAGTGGATGAAACAAGATTGCCGGTTGCAAAGATGATACAGCTTATACTTACATCAGATGATGATCCAGCCATCACATTCTTTGGAATTGAAACTTCTTTAACTTCTTGTTTAACTATACGCTTTTCTTTCCCGCCCAACTGCACTCGCATCACACGGAAGTTTGTGCCGCCTAGATCTAATGCATAAAACAGACCGGTTTCGTCCCTAAGATGAAGGAATGAAAGTAATACCATATGTTAAACTGAAGCTAAAATAACAGGGCGAGATTTCGAAATATTTACAACACCTGCAAGATCACAGCTTTATTGAAAAAAAAAAACAATAGCAAAAATTCAGCTTATGCACATATATACAACTTTATTGGAAAAAAGACAGTTTTTTCACACCCAAATAAGCAAAAATCAGTTTAAGCAAAGACACATAGAGAACGCCTCTAAGATCACAGCTTTATTGAAAAACAGACACAATTAAATGACACCCAAATAAGAAAAAAATCAGTTTAAGCAGAGACATACATAGAACACCTCCAAGATCACAACTTTATTGAAAAAAGACACAATTATATGACACCCAAATAAGAAAAAATTAGTGTAAGCACACACATATATATACAGAACACCTCCAAGATCACAGCTTTATTGGAAAAAAGACACAATTTTTCCACACCCAAATAAGGGTGGCTAACAGGTCGGGCCCGGGCCAAACTGGCCAAGTGGGCCGGGCTAACGGGCCGTGGCTATGCGGCCCGGGCTAAACGGGCTATATGGGTGGAGCCGGCCCCCACGGGCCTAAGCCCACATGGGCCCGGGCTAAGCGGGGCAGGCCCGCAGGCCTAAACGGGTCCGGCCTATTTTTTTTAATTTTTCTTTTATGTAAGGCAATTTCTTGTAAATCTTTGGGATATAAATATTGTAATTCATATTTAAACACAAAAAATAGTAAGTTTCTTCAAATTAATAATAATAGTACTTCAAACTTGCACTAATATTGCATAATAATCTAATAGTACTTCAAATTAAATTAAGAAACTATAACATTACGAATGTCTTGAGAACGCCTAAGACAACTCTTTATTATATGCCTCCTTAAAGAGCCCGTGCCGGTCAACTTTGGACGCCAAGTGTAGACACGACCACAGTGCTTGCACTTTACTATGTAAAATTCTTCATTTTCTTCTACCACATTATAGTGTTCCCGAATAAATGGGTTATTTCTAGAACCACCGGGCATGATTTAACTTGAATTGAGAATTTGAGTAGAGAGAGATTGATGATTTTGTGAGTAATAATGAAAGGATGAGAGGTATTTATAGTTGAGAAAAGGGAAAAGTGTAATTATAAAAAGTTTGGGGTTAAAACAAAGTTTAGGGGCCAAATGGCTATTTTTTAAACATGCCAAACGGCTAGTTTTTAAAATATAGCCGTTGGCT